>JAGFNQ010002145.1:250332-328886 GCA_024364735.1 Boesenbergia rotunda
AACTATGGTTTACTGCTGATGGTCTTTTTGTTTTCTCTATAGTATCTATTGATTTTTCATCTACAATGACAAAACCTTCCAGCTGTGAACCTATAGCAGTAACATTGGTCTTGTTTCTTCATTTTCATATCTTAAAAATGTCCTTACAACAATTGGCTTTTTCCTCACTGAGAATGGCTTTCCATTGCTAACCTACTCTGGATATATCAGTGCCCACTTGTAAGTGTGATATTTTAAAGTCTGTTTGCCACTAACTTCAAAATTTTGACTGTTCCTAGGTACTTTTGCTGTATGTTAATGTTAGTATCTATTTATATTTTTTTATCTTCTGCATTTTAGCGAAGATGTAGATAACCTTGGTGACCTGCAGACTGTAGATATTGTGGGTTCCAATATTTTCTTTGCCACAAATTATTTTTATTTCTTCTTTGCACCTCTTGTAGTTGAGAGGGCAAAAATAGAATAAACTTGAATTTTTCCAAGGAACTATAGAAGCTAAATATTTTAAATTGAAGATATGAAATATTCTTAACCTCGAAAACAAGTTTTAAGATGTGGAACCTATTTAACAATAAGTAGATGTTGATGATGGTATTATAATAGGATAATGAACAGATAATTGAAATACACCGGTGATTCTGGTGACGTGTGTGATTTTTGGCTTTAGGCCAAAAAGTTAATAAGGCCATGATACAATTAATTATACCTTTTGGGGTCCAAGGCTAACAGGCTGAGTATACTATATAGATTCAAACGAGGATCCATGGACTTGGATCTTAGAATTGTAAGAATCTATGATTAGAGAACTTTCAATATAATTTACAAATACAATGAAAAATAAATGATTATAGTTGAAATAAATCATGATCAATAATCTAACTCAATTAGCATATCACATGATTCTGAATTAAATTAACTATGATTGTCTACGAACACATTTCTGACCTCAAGAACTAGTGCACAACCTCAAGTTTTCAACTAAACACAAGTATACTATAATACAAAAGCTGAGCGTTTCAGCATTCAAATACAATACAAGCATAAAACCCCAAGACATGTAGCATGCACAAATGCACAAACAAAGAAGAAAAAAAAAGAGGGGTTTTGGGGGGGGGGGGGGGGGGGGGGGGGGGGGGGGGGGGAATGTAAAACAGTAAGTTTTCATATGTTTTGATCATTAGGAATTTCAGATATGCTCACTTGGAGTTGTAAGATTAGTGAGGAAGAGTACAATCTAATGTAACCTGTTTCAAGCACAGGATAGTGGTGGCGGGTATTGGATAATCAGCAGAGAACTTAGCCACAGAAGAAGAGAAGATGAAGAAGAGAAGAAAAAGATGAGAGATAAGGGCAATTATGAAGCGAGAAGAAGCTCAACTATTAAGTTTGATGATATGAAAGAAGCAAGGTTTGATGAGTAGATAGCAATGAATGTTGAAAATGAAAAAACACCAAAAAATTAGGGTGGCAAATGCCATGCACTTGTGCAGAAAGTACTAAGTTGAAATGCCCCGTGACCAAGTTCATGAGTTTATGACTAGGAAAAAGGCTGTATGAGAACTCCATCTACTTCATTCAAGGGCCTTTCAGACTTTGACCTATTTTACTTTGGTGTATGAGTCTTAAACTTACTTGGGTGTTCGGGTCAACTAGCACAATTTCCCCAACCTTGCATAAGTTTGACTATTGAGTTTTAGGCAATTAGGAAACAACAAATAAATAATAATTTAATAGAGACGTGAATAAGTTAGATGTTTACTCTATTATAATCAAAAGCGTCATATAGCTTTTCATGTTGTTCAATGGAAGATAAGATCTAAGTTTCAAAATTCCAAGAACATGTGCCACTTTCCCATTATACCCCTCCTTTCACCCCTCTCAAAACTTTCTCTCTTCTTGAAATTTTTACTCTACTAATTCTAAAATTCCTCTTAATATATGCTATCAAATTCAGATTTGAGCGCATGAATACATTAAGGAGGCTTCCAAGAGTACATTGGTTTTTGTTGGAAGTGATTCGAAGTTCTTTAGGTCCAGACCTAGAGAACTTTGAATCACTTTAAACCAAAACCAATGTACTTTTAGATCTATGCACTCAAATTTGAATTTGCTAGCGTAAATTGAGAATAATGAATTTTTAAACTTGTAAAGGCTTGTTAAAATTTGTCACAAGCTCATTATAAGGCCTAGGACAACGATACCCGCTCACCAATACCACCAATGGGTTCCTAGAATTCCCCTTATTCGAAAAATATCGAACTTTTAAATTTTCGAATAGTGGACAAAATTGACTAATGGACATAGAGAATTCCGAATAACTTTAAATAAAAATCAATATACTCCTGGAAGTCTCTTTAATGTATCCATACTCTCAGATCCGAATTCAACAACATAAATTGAGAATAGTGAAGTTTTGAATGGAATCAATGGATAGAGTAAAAATTTAGAAAGAGAGACATTTGAGAGAGGGGAAAGGAATGGAGGGGTATTACGGGAAAGTAGTATGTGTTTTTGGAATTTTGAAACTTTGGTACATGAAATTGGTAATGTTGAAATTTGCTCACGCAGATAGTTTGGAACTGACCCCAGATAGTTTGGACTTATAACTTGTTTGCTCCCCTAATAGATTAATAGCAGCGTCTCTTACAAAATTAAGCTGGCTTAACCATGCCGGACTACACAATTAAGCTGGCTTAACCTCATCTCAGATATACAAAAACCTTCAGTTCAATCTGTTCCCTCCTAATCTGTGAACTAGGAAACTTCAAGTCCTATCTTTCTACTATTAGGAAAAATAAGTTTACTTCTTTTTAGTTTTTTAGTTGGACAACAAATAGTCAGCTTGTGTTTCATTTATCTTATGGAATGAGTTCATTATATGTTCTCTCTTTCTCACACTTTTTATGTTATTTATATTCTTCTTTAAATAGCATGTCTTTCCTTTTACAGACAATAAAACTCACTTGGAGGAGGATGAACAACTTGCAAGAGCTTTACAAGAAAGTTTGAATAGTGAGTCTCCTCCCCGTCAAAATGGGCGACATTATCAACCATTCCCAAATATCTTTCCTCCTGTCTACAGGTATTATCTCTACTTGTGATATCACTTTGCTCAGTTTGCTTGTACAATATGCCAATGCAAGAATGGGTAACATAGGGCAAGCAATTATAAAAATTCATCTATGAATTCTGTTAGCACTTCAAGTCCATCTGGGAGCTTGATTTGCTTGTGGAATAATGCATATTCTATCCATGATCACATTTTCTCGAAGCTTTACCCTATTGATATGACTATATTTATGAAAATAATGCATAAATTTTTAATCACTGCTGATTCATCTAAAACCTTAAGCTGCTGGGAAATGACATAACATACAGTACATTGAGAATAATTGTCAAATTGATATCTTATGGTGTTTGAATGAATGAATATACTTCTAGTTGTGGGTTGACAAGTTAGAGTGCTTCTGTGTACTACCATTACACAAGTGCAGTTGACACAGATCAATGACTGAAATTTGGTAGTAGGAAAATTTTTATAAGGCTATGGTATGACTAGCCATACATTATGGGTAATTGTTGCATTGTTGGGAAGCAACACATTCACTAAAAGGATAACGTAAAAAAATGCTAATATTTAAGAGCAATTAGGTATAGCACCAATAAATGATTAAATGAATGAAAATAGATTGAGATGGTATGAACATGTTAAAAATGATTGATAGATTTTTTGTTTAGAGGAGTTGAATTTATTTGGGTCGAACGGTAGAGAAAACAAAGAATATTAATCAATCAAATAAAAAATGATTTAACTAATTTGAATAGAATAGTGATATGTCATGCATAAAGATCAATGGAGGTAGTTGACTCTAAATAGTTGGGGCAAACATGAGTTGAACGGTGATAACAATGATCATGGTGATCTTTGCAAAAGTAACTGCTTTGGGGAACCCAGAATTAACATTTTCTTGGTAAGTGTAGTTACGGGGCAAATGACACACAATTCAAGGACAAGGATATAACTTCTTATCCAGTGCAGGAAAAGGAATAAGGATATACTACATGGATTGCGACATTTTCTTTCTGTGACTTTCTTACATGCGACTAAAAATACAACCGTCATTTTTAGGAATTTCCATAGTCATTCTATCACTATATTGACTATCCACAACAAATTAAATCCAGTTTTTTAGGCAAAGTATTTAAATTTTGAGTAGAGTAGTAGACAATGACAATTTCTTCTTTATATATTCAAATCATGATGGCAAATCTATTTGATTCTGCAGCAAACCTAATGGCTAAGGAATAACAGTATAATTCTACATGTTTCAATATCTACAGAGACACTTTTAGATATTTGTTTCATTAACATTTTCCCTCACATTTTTTAGGAGGTGTGCGGGATGCAACAGGGAGGTTGGTGATGGTCATTATCTGAGTGCTGCTGGTTCTGTTTGGCATCCGGAGTGTTTTCGTTGTCACGAATGCAATAGACCAATAACTGACTATGAGGTGAAAATTGACATCTTCACTGATGTTCTTTTGGCATTAAGTTGCATCTAACAGTCTGTTATTATTTTTTACTTTTTATTTTTTTGCAGTTCTCTGTGCATGGGAATAATCCTTACCACAAGGCTTGCCACAGAAAACTCTATCATCCAAAGTGTGATGTATGCAAAGATTTTGTAAGTGTTTTGTTTCCCATATTGTTTTTGAAACAGGAATAGGATTGAAAACAATCAGTACTACAATAATACAAGATGATTGTTCTAAATTTAGAAAAAAAATCCCTCAACTAGAGCCAAATCTCAATTATTGGAGAATACACTATGGTAAATTAACCTCTAAATACAACAACAAATCACAATTCTAAGTTTCCTATCAACTTTCAAATTAATCATAATTTCAAGAATAGGATTTTGAAAACAATCAGTATACAATTTCATTATTCTCAAAGGAATAAATACAAGATGATTGTTCTAAATAAGCAAATTAGAAAGAAAAACCCTTAACTAGAGCCAAATCTCATAATTATGTGAATTCTCACTATGGTAAATTAACATCTAAAAACAGCAACAAATCACAATTCCATCAATCCAGGATCTCGTATCAACTTTCCAATTATTATAGGATTAAGATCCAAACTTTCCAACTCTTCCCTCAAGTTGGTGAAGAATATCTATCAGTCGAAACATTGAAATTTAACATCAATTTGCATGTTTACTATCCCTTAGTGTTAAAGCTTTTGCGCAAGTCTATCAAAAATAGATTTCTTTCTCTCAAGCAACTGACCATTCACTTCATAGAGATAGCCTTTGAGTTCTTATGAAACCAGACTCCCTTCCTCTAACATCTTGCTATATTTCAGTCATTAATCTGACACTCCCACTTTGGATCACAAAAAGTTCCATCTCTTACCATAACTTTATTAGTGTGTCATAGCTCCCACGGGCTGGCACAATACCCGCATGGGTGGTTGCTCCAATACGTGTTGGGGTCAATTCTCAATGGGTGCAAAATGACTTGTTGGGTGACTGACCTCCCCTATACAGAGAGTCATTGTGCTAGGGCAAAGGCCCTTTATGATTTACCTGTATGTATCTGGCTTAGGCGCCAGCAATACTGGGCCGTGGTGAGTGTTATCACCTTTTGCTTCAATTAGTGCGTTATAGTTTTTGTAACACTAAGAGTACCTCGTTGAATTGTGTGGATCATAGGCTGAAACTGTAAGCACTGAGCTGTGTTTTCAAGATTGGAATGAATTTATTAAGCAACCTCCCATATCTCTTGAGCAATTTCATAGAAAATGTAGGTACGCCTAGTATTTGACTCAATCAAATTAATTATCCCTGCCATAACAATTCCCTACTTCTCAAGTTAGGTATTTCGGCGCATCAACAGATAGAGGTCAGGAGTCTAAGAGAGAAAATCATACTTCCCTTTTGCCTTTGATTACAAGAAAATAGATTGAAACCATTCTCTGAAGTTTCTCCCATTCAATTTGTGTCAACTAATCTGCAAATAATGGTCATCAAAGGGTAGAGAAGATGGAAGACCGGTGGGTGGCTTGTTGGTAGAGGAATCAGCCACCATTGCTTCTGGTTATACAGTTAGGTTGTTTTGAGCTCTGATACCATGAAACAAGTATAGGATTTTGAAAACAATCAATATTACAATTCCTTTATTCTCAAGGAGTAAATACAAAATGATTGTTCTAAAATATGGAAGTGAGAAATAGAAAGATTCCTAGAGGCAAATCCTATAATTACTGGAGAATACAATAGGAAAAAAATAACCTCTAAAAACAACAAATCACAATTCCATCAATTTGTGATTTCTTACTAACTTTCCAATTAATCCGAGATAAAAACTCAGACTTTCCAACATTTTTCGAGACAATTAGACTTGTTTGACACGATGTTCCCAAATATTAGGAACTATGATGAAAGTCATGAAGTAGTATATATTTATGAGATTATATTGAATCAATAGAATTGAAATCCAGCCATGCATTGTAGATATCTTATGCAGTCTGTGATTGGAAGTTTCCAAGTAATGCATGTACCAACTATGAACTTGTCTTCCTTTCTTTTGCCTTTACAATACTCCAAAGTGAGATCAATTAAAAATTCATATCCTTGTCTTTTTTGTTTTGCGTACATCTTGACATTCTACTCCTGATGAAGCAAAGAAGAGAATCTATTATCATTATAGCAATGAGCAGTGATTAAAAACTCAAGCTGTGCCAGTTGGCAGAAGCTAAAATTTTCATTATACCTACCAATTGGCAAGTTAGAGGCTCTGAAACACCCACTACATGAGTGGACGAGTGCATATGGGCAAAACTTGAAATTTGTGCTGTCTTCGTGATCAAATCACTCATCTTTTGTTGGCATCTTTCACGAGAAGCTCTGAATCATTCATTGCCTTGAGAACCAGTGAATCAAGGAGCTCATCCTTTGTCTGGAGAAGCTATGAATCATTCATCCTTGACTCCTTTGTGCTGCCATGCTTAAACCTACTGTCAAAACCCTTAAAGCTTCCTCTTTCTCCAGTGTTAGCTTGTGAGAGTGATGTTGGGATTGTGTCACACGTTGGCAACACCGCCCAGGTTAGCATCCTCCTCCACTTCTTCTTCTTCTTCCTCCTCTTCTTTTTTTCCCTCCTCCTCATCATTGGAGTGATCGACATCACTTGAACTATTGCTTGGAATAAGATTTAAAATTTTTGTAATGAGTGACCCTAATGTGTCCATTAATTTCTTAATTTTTATTTAGTCTCCTTTTGAAGGATGTTCAATTTTTAAAATTTGATTAATTAATGCCTATTTCACTCCATTGGGGTGGCACTACGTGAGGAAATATGCTATTCCTCCTTAAATTTAAGGTTGCCAAGTTAAACCGCACTACAATGTTATACATGTGTTTTCTTTTGTCCTTTTTTGCATAAGCAAACAGTTTTCATAGTAATGTTGTACCTCCATATAAAAAGAAATTGCTCCTCTTCCAGAGTTATCTTGAGTATTTAACAGACAACTTTATTGGTGTATGTCCTAGTGTTACTTGTGTGCTAAACCCATGTCCTATTGTTTAGCTTCAGTAATAGTGTTCTCTCTGGGCTGTTTATTTCGTGATATCTGCTGTTCATTGACATCAAGGACTTCATGTGGCTTCAAAGCATTTTTGATATTTATTTTTCTTATGCAATATCTGATTCTGGATATGCCATCCTTTTCTTTACTGTTTTTTTTTAATTTTCAGATTCCACAAATTAGAGATGGCCGTATTGAATACCGAGCTCATGCTTTTTGGGGGCAGAAGTATTGTCCAATACATGAGCGTGATGGCACTCCAAGGTGTTGTAGCTGTGAAAGAATGGAGGTTTGTACACAGTAGTCGATATAAGGCAACTCTTCATTTCACTTATTATTAATCATTCTGACCTGGTAGCATGTAATAAATATGCAAGTATGCTTCATTAATCTCACTGGATGTTGTTATTTGTTGTTTTCATCTGTAAGTGTAATTGCTTTCTCTTTTTTAATTATGCTTTGTTCAGCCAAGAGATGCAAAATATGTAACTTTAGATGATGGCCGTAAGCTTTGCCTAGAGTGTCTTAATTTTTCAATAATGGACACAAGCGAGTGC
Source organism: Boesenbergia rotunda (assembly GCA_024364735.1). Classification (NCBI taxonomy): domain Eukaryota; kingdom Viridiplantae; phylum Streptophyta; class Magnoliopsida; order Zingiberales; family Zingiberaceae; genus Boesenbergia; species Boesenbergia rotunda. The sequence continues at coordinate 258,481 of JAGFNQ010002145.1, forward strand.
CAACCTCTCTACCTGGATATACAAGAATTTTATGAAGGTTTAAACATGAAAGTGGAACAACAGATTCCATTGCTTCTAGTTGAGAGGCAAGCTCTGAATGAGGCTATGGAAGGTGAAAAGAATGTAAGATAATAAACAATCCTTTTAGAAAAATAATGTGTACTTTGGAAACATATACTTTGTTTTTGAAAAGTCTTGGAATTACATTTTCTGTTTACTCCTGAGAGCAGGGTACACATCATCTCCCTGAAACTAGAGGTCTCTGCCTTTCTGAAGAGCAGATCGTTAGAACTGTAAGAATTCACCTTGTCACCTTGGGGTTCCATTTTTAATCTTTTTATGTTTTTTGAAGAGTCAACCCCAAACAGTTGAGACTGACTTGTTTAAAGATGACTGATGAGAAAACTACCATTTAGGTTTTGAGGAGGCCAACGATGGGGCCAGGAAACAGACTCATAGATTTGATAACAGGGTCATATAGGCTGGTCCGACGGTGTGAAGTGACAGCAATTCTTATACTATATGGTTTACCCAGGTATTGTTTTTCTATTTCATCAATCTCTCTCGCTATCTTATACACCTGCCCAGTATTTTTCTGCAGTAACTTCATATTTTCAGCTAAATAAACTTAGCTACATATTGGACTCTAAATGCTTTCTTTCTCTGAATTGTGAAGTTCATACATTTGTTTTCTCCAACAAAACTACGAAATACTGGGTTCTCCCTTTGATTGATAATATATTTCCTTTCCATGTGCAGATTGCTAACTGGATCTATATTGGCTCATGAAATGATGCACGCATGGTTACGCCTGAAAGGTATCTTTCTCTCATGGTTCTTTCCTTGCATACTATTAAGGAGATGGTTCATACTATTAGGAAGATAGTTTATGGCATTCAAAATTTGACTAACCCCGAAACTCCATCCTCAGTTCAGATTGCTTCTAGATTGGCATGTCACTGATGGCTCAGCCCTGCCTGAAAATGAGGCTCTCTCCACCTTAAATAAACTTCTATAATTAATCGTCTGGGCATAAAACCAAACCTTCTATTGAGTGCTTATTAAATAAATTATTTATAAGTTTAACAAGTTGCTATGACATGCTTACCTGATCTGTTATTGTTTGAATCTTGAAGAATGATATTTAACCTGTAATAGTTTTGCCTTGTGGTATATAGCAGGTCATAGCTATCACACTAATCTGATCCCAATAGCTTGAATCTCGAACAGTAATAGTTAACTAGTAGTAGTTTTGCCCTGCTATGCAGTTGATTAACATTGTGTTAATTTGGGTTATGCTTATGGCAATATAAAGATATCTTTTTACATGTTACTCAACATGATATGGATCGATGATTGCTAGTTAACTGTTATCCAATAAAACTGAGGGCGCTTGGTATGCAGGTTTAGAAGGCGGGAATGAGAATGAAATCTATTTCATTCTCATTTATGATGCTTGGTATACGGGAATCAGAATCAAGATATGGATATGATACCCCTGATTTTATAACCCAGCCCCCACTAGGTTATCACTAAACCCATAAACCCCTCAATCAAAACCCATTACCGAATGTATACCAAGCGCCTCCTGAAGAATTTTCGTTTGCAACTTCCATCATTATCAAGAACAAAGAGATACATGATCTTCACGGGATGGACTGATGGATAACGTATGAGGCATTGCCACCATGAGGTCTAGGGGTCAAATCCTAGCGAAGTTAGGTGTCTGCCCTCCTTTATGTGCTAGTCACTGTTCAGGCTAGTAGCCCCCGTGATTTACCTTCTAATTGTTGGGCCTGAGATCAATTGGTGAGGATGCTGGAGGTGAGCGAATCGCCTTTTGCCACCCAGAACAAAGAGAACATGGCACACATACTTTAATACTAGTTTTGTGCCACCTTTTTCTTTTTGGTCCTTTATTCACCGAAGAAAAAAGCTTGCTCCTGGCGTAATTCTGCACTTTCTATCTGTTTCTATCAAATTGCTTGCTTGTCGCTGGAGCATCGAAGAAACAATAGCAGTAAAAAAAATGCTCCAAACGCATTATAGTAGTATATGCCTATGCTGTTCTTCAGTGGAAATTAAATCTTTGGAAGCTAATACTTATTGCAGCCTGATATAGAGCCAGATGGTTCAGTCTTGTTCTTGATGCTGTTTGAAAATTTATCAATGTAATACATGCTTACATGCTTGGATTTGCAGGATATCGTTCTCTCGATCCAGAAGTGGAAGAAGGCATCTGCCAGGTGCTCGGTCATATGTGGCTGGATTCTGAGATCATATCAGGGGCTGGCAGCAGTGTGGCTTCCAGTTCTTCCTCTTCGTCATCAACCGGATCATCGAAAAAAGGTGCTCGAACTGCGGCAGAGAGAAAGCTCGGAGATTTCTTCAAGCATCAGATAGAAGCAGATCTCTCTTCAACATACGGGGACGGTTTTAGAGCTGCTAACAGGGCTGTGGATCGGTATGGTCTTAGGCGGACTCTCGACCACATGCGATTAACAGGAACCTTCCCACATTGAAGGTCCTGGATATTCGACAAGCTATACTTATATCTCCTTAAAATAGTCAATCTACATATCATCAAAGGAAAGAACACAATGTGGAACAAAAAAAAACATATACAAAGAACACAAAGTACTATTTGCTTGCTTGGTTTTGAATCTCGTTAAAGAATATAAACATATCAACTGCTACTAAATTTTGGTTTCTACTCTTGATGAAGCAAAAATATTACGAGTGTCATGTTAAGTGGTTGATTATGTAAACACAGAAATGGTCAAAATCACAGTGCGTTTACCGAGGCATATATCATGAATACATCAAGCAAAGAAATCCTTCATTGTGATTGAAATCAAATAAAAACATTATAATATATATGATGTGATGTAGTGGAGAATCAATGGACAATTTTCATTCAATTGAGCAACTAATTAAAAATAATTAATCTTAGTATTGATCTCGATGAACTCTGATCATGGTGTCCTCCTTGACCTCACAGACCCACTTGCTCCCACAGCCAAATCCAATACTGATCCTCTTGCGAATCCTCGACCATCTGTCCATCTTCCTCCTGCTCTTGGTGCACTCCATGTACGCCGCGAGGAAGGGATCGTCTCCTCCCCCCTCCGTCGTCATTATAGTCATCGGCATCGACTGAAACGCACAGGGAGGCAAAGGCACGTATATGGCGCTGCCATGAAGTGGCTGCTGCTGGCGCTTCTGGCACGGTGGCGGCGGTAATTTAATAAGCTTTGGCTTCTCGTCTTGCTCTGGATATAGTCCTTCTTGCATGGGTGAGACAGTAGGATTGCCTTTGTCGTCGTCATCTTCTTCTTCTTGTGGTATGACCTTTGAAACCCCTGGTTGGTTCTCCCATGAGAAGGGGATGTTCACCAAAGAATAGCTCTTCGACATGTTCTTGTGGAGACTCATCTCTCTCTCTCTCTCTCTCTCTCTAATGTGTTCCGATATATTAAAGAACGAGTGTTGTTTACTTATAGACAAGCATTGGCATCAGTTTCTCTTAATTACATTGTTTTAAAATAGAGTTGTGTTGAATTAGATTGGTTGACTTGAGGTCATGATAAGATTCGAAGAAGACTTGAGAAAGAGATGAGATTAGGCTAGTGGACTTGGAATATTGGAAGAATGTTGACTGAGTCTATGGGTGATATATATATAATAATTAATCATTGATTTCAGAATAAATTATCGTAATAAATCTATCATAATAAAAAATTAATTTGCTAATTAATTGAATTGATGTTTTTTTAGCATCAAACCGCATGAAATGATATTTATAAATATTAGAGAGTGTTTGGTAGTTTTTAAAAATAATATGACCCTTCCAGAAAATAATAAATGATCAATGACAATGTGTGGAATAATTACACTCGTGGAAGGGAAAAAAAATACATTGATTGGTATGTTAATCATGAAATGAATGGTTATACGTGGGAATAACTTGTGTACATGTCGATTGATTCGAGGCGTGTTCTAGAAGTATTTGAATGGAATTAAGCGTTAATGATGGTGATTGAATTAATTAAAAATGGTTTAATTCATTATATCGCATGGTATTCATACAAATCCATACGACAATTTTATACCGTCCTTTTTTGACTCACGTTGGTTGCTCGTGTCTAGGAGGATGAGACCAATTGAAATCCTTAATAATAATAATAATAAATAAAATCAGAAATTAGTTGACAAGTCAAACAATTGTTTTTGGGTCTCTCGCGCTTATTATTATGGCGCGAAAAAAAGAGAGGGAAAAAGCATGAACGCGTTTGCGTGAGAACCGGGTGTTGACATGCAAGTCATAGATTGATACACATATGAAAGAAATATTTTATTTAATTTTACGAACTTAATTAGGTCGAGCAAGCGTCTTAACTAGCCCGAACAAAGTGAAAAACCGAACGATCAGTTCCGAATGAACCTATGCCTTGGAAACACATGCGATCTTTATTTGTAGTAACCGTCAGGCCTTAGTCAGGGGTAAAAAAGACCCCGAGGGTTTGCCAGCTAAGGAGTCGAGTGAGGACTTCTGGGTATCGGAACCGGTTGGTTGACACGGCCTACCGAGTGAGCCAATGTTCGGGGCTAACAGTCCGAGAAGACCTAAATTAACTTATGAGCCGCGCCCATAGCGAGCCTGAGCTTGAAGGAGGGCTGGCATGCGAGGGACAAATTGAAAGAATGATGGTAGATAAATCCTATTAAGCAAGCAACAGAGTGGCCGAACATGGATACATCAATACAAGAAGAATTGAGAAAGGAAATTGACATTAAAATATAGCCCGAGACCATTGGATCGATTACAGGCCCGACAGGCCAAGTAAAAAAGAAAGATGAGATTACAAATCAAGTAAATGGAGGAAAGGCGTCAGCTGGAATGACTTCCTGCACCCGAGTAGGCTTCACCGTGTTGGGGGGCAGGTCCTTGGGGATATGCCTGGCCTCCTTCAGCTGTTGTAGTGTGCTCGTGATGCCATATTTAAACATGTTGGTCGTTCGGCGAGCCAATTGACGATAGAAGGGCTCCAACTGCAGATACTCTAGGCGATGCGCTTCTAGCCGAGCCGGCTCTCCTTCCTTGTAGGCCGCAAGTTCAGCTTATAACCTGTTGATTTCGGCATCCCGGTCAATCAGTTCTGCAACCCGAGCCACTAGCTGAGTTTCTAGGGCTTTGAAAGTTTCTTCCTTAGCAGTCAGCTCCGTCTCTTTGTTGGTTAGAGCCAGCTGGGTCAGGTGATGGGCGGCTACCGACTCGTTCAGCTGTTCAGCCAAAGCCTTGGCCTCGGCTGTCTTCTTGTCCATATCCGAGCGAGCGCGGGCTTGGCGAGTCATAGCCGTTTTCTTCTGAGCTTCCACATACTCCAGACGGAAGGTCAGTTGGTCTATGTCCCGGGAGGAAGCTACTAGGGTGGCGTGCTCCTCCTCCGATCGAGCGTCGGCTTCTTCTAGTTGTGTTCTCAGGAGGCCAATCTCGGATCGGAGCACCTCCATACCTACCTCGCCTGGAGGAAGACTGCTATGGCCTAGCTGGGTTTCCAGCTCTTGCACTCTTTGCTCCGCCGCCCGACGCTCCCTGGTGTTGTGAACCTGGGATTGGGTGACTGCCCGACATGCCACCCAAAACTGCACAAGTAAAGTGTTAGGAGCGGGGCAATGAATAGCAAAATGAAGAGGGTCTAACCTAAGTTGTGTCCATGAAAAAGTTGTCGGCTAAGTTCAGCGGACTCCGTTCCTGGGTGGTTAACACCCCCTGATCCCAGCACCCAACTAACCGACCATGCAGATTGATCGGCTAAGGTTGGATGACCTGAGTCAGACTGACCGTCGATGGGAGTTGTAGATCAACTGGAAGCCGAGGAGGAGACCGAGGCCTTGAGGTGGAAGGAACCGAGACATCTAGCCTCGGAGGGTCAGTCAGGGCATCCGAGCGAGGTGGCGCTGAACTGGAAGCCAAGGCCCTTGCGGCAGAGGAAGTGCGGCCGAGCGAGGGAGTCGTCAGATCATGAGCTTCCTCAATCAATTCCCGAGCCAACGACGCGCTCGGAGAAACAGTCGATCGATGATGCTTCCTCGTCAGTCTCTCTAGGGCTGGCTGCTCCGCCTCTGACGCCACCATGGGTCCCTCCGTCTTTGAGTCCACCACTAGTGGCTCTGTCTCGGAATCCCTCGCCAATGGTTCCACTCCCGAGTTGCCCCCAGCGTTCTCTGATTGTTCTGAGGCCTTAGTGCTGCGCACTGGTGCCACGACCCGTTGCTCTAGTTCCTCCGTCGCCCGGGCATTTAGCTCTGCCTCATCCAGACCGAGCTCTTTAGCGAGTACGACACTCCACATGGTTTGAGCTGCAACACAAAAAAGCCTAAGTTATACCCAAAAAATTCAAGGAAAAAGCAAGAACTTACCGAACGAGCCAGATAGAGGGGTAGGAATATGGCTCAGCCGGAAAATGTACAACACCGCCTCGCTCAGCAAGCGGTCAACATGGATGCGAAGCCCCCCGAGCTTAGAGTAAGCTAATTGAAACGCCGATTTCGAGCGATAATTCTTGGGCATAGGTGGCTGAGGGGGTAGGTCTTCTACCCATTCGGTAGGTCAGTTCGGGACGGGAGTAGTATTCACAAAGAAGAAATGGGTTTTCCATTCATTGTTAGAAGAGGGGACCTTATCCAAGAAGGCCGATTTGGCTCGAGCTTGAAAGAAAAAATTGTCCGGCTCTTACTTCTTGGGGTAGTAGAAAAAGTGGAAGATCTGAGGGTCTAGAGGGATGCGGTATATAGAGAAGATAACTACAGTGTCGCAGAGAATCTGAATGGAGTTCAGGGCCAGTTGGTAAAGTGGTATTTGAAAATATCTATAGATTTCTTTTATGAAAGGATGAAGAGGGAATCTCAACCCAACCAATAAATGGTCTCTAAAGATAGCGAAATACCCTAGGGGAGGTAGGTGCGGTCGGTCGCGACGACTAGGAAGGGCTAAGTGGTGGTCGGCCGGGATCTGGTTGTCCGACCGGAGGGTTTCAAGGTGGTCGCAGGTTAGGGACGAGATCGTGGTGGTGTACCATAAGCTGACTGAGGAGGCGGACTCGGTTATTGGGTCGGGATCAGAAACTGTAGTTATAAAACAATAGGTAAGGGAAAGGAGTACCTAGGGGTCGGGTCACCGGAAAGGAAGAAACGCAGGTGGTCAGAAGGTCGCCGGAAACAATAGAAATCTGGAATGCATGGTGGTCAGAGGGTGGAGGTCGGAGAGGAGAAACGAGGAAAGCAAGACGCAAATAGAGAAGGTAAGGTCTGCGAAGAGACGCGTATTTATACTATGGTAAAACTCAGGAAGGTCGTTGGATGCAAGGGTGAAAAGGCGGGATAAGATTTGACCGTCGGTTTCCCGCCCATACCGACGCTTCGAGAATTTCACCCTGACGCTGCACGAGCCCCTGACAGGCGACGCCTAGTTGTCAGGAAGACCTAGTTGGGGCGAGACAAGTGGCGAGGGTGTTAAATGGTGATATGATGGAGGATTCGGCCCATAATGATAATGATTCGGAAGCTATAATGGACACAGGAATAGATAATGACAAGAAGTTCCGACTGGGTGGATAGCCTAGTCAGTCGGACTCCTCGCCTCCTTCAACTAGACTTGAAGGGGAGACTTGTGATCTGGCTGGGTATGTAATTTTACCGGGCAGGAAGTTTGTCGGGTAGGTGGCCCGGTCGGGAAAAGACGTTCGAGCGCACAAGGGTGTTGACCTAGCCAATGAATGCGCTTGGGTCCAAAGGGGATATAGTCCGGTCGGCGATAGCCGACCGATGAGCCCGGCGCCATATCCGATCGGGAATTTTCAGTCAGGCAAACACGCGCCTAGAACCCCCTTAAAACATGGGTACCGAACTTGTATTTGGATTCCGGGCGGACAAGCCCGGTCGGCCGTGCCTGACCCGACAACTTGTTCGCCCTGCCACTGGAACTATCCGCCTCGCTCTAGGGAGCTACTCGTGGCCCGTGACTGGTTATTTGGTTGGGCATACCTGGCCGTCTAGTCAGACGACCGGGCACCAGGAGCGGCTGAACCCACTCACAGGCAACTTGCCCACCTAAAAATAGTTGGCGGCCGAGCTACCGAGCCCCTCCGGGTGACTCCTTGCTGCCGATCGGACAAGTCCGGATAGATTTGCAAAGTTGCATAATAGGACCAGGGTGATCACATGCACGGTTACAGTCGTTTAATTACGAAGAATATACCTCTGCCATAATCCAGTTTGACCTGGATATCAAACATGATGGAGAAATGATAGTAAAGACGGGTGAATAACCTTTTGGCGGCCATGTCAGACCCTCAGGAAAACTAAGGCGGCCAGAGGATCGTGTCAGAAGATTGATTTTTATGAAACAAGATAGCCCAGATAAGACAGGAGTCCTCCCCCTCTCCTATATAAGGTCCGCCTATGCTTCAAGGAGGGGATTCTAAAATTGACTTCTCATCCTCATAGTTTCCTGTGTATTCCTACTCTGAGTTTCGTTCCTCCAAGCCGTTGGTTCTTCTCGTCCACCTCTAGCCCCAGCCCTGAACGTCACTGTAACTCGTCCAGCTTATTATGTCATTTGAGTGAGGGACTTCTTTACTTATCGACAGGATCAATAATAATAATAAAAATTAGTTGACAAGTCGTTTTGGGTCTCTCCCACTGATTATTATGGCGTGAAAAAACAGAGAAGGAAAAAGCATGAACGCGTTTGCGTGAGAACCGGGTGTTGACATGCAAGTCATAGATTAATACTCATATGAAAGAAATATTTTATTTAATTTTATTAACTTAATTAGGTTTTGTGATGAAAGATAAAAATAATTAAAGTGTTATTTTTATAATCTTATATTCATCATTATCTCATAAATTACTAATTTCAAACTTTTAAAATATTTATATTTTATTATTAAAGAACCAGGGAATAGGAAGGGAGAGGGTAGCTTTTACTCCTTTAATCTGTTATCCTAAAATTGAGAGTTTAATATATGATTTTAAAGTCACAGTCTCATATTTTTTTAAAAAAAAATTACCTAGAGACTAAACATTAGTTTCACTCTTTTAGTCTTACATAACATTAAGTGTTGTTTTAAAATAATTAAATATACTTGAATACTAATAGTGAGTTTGTATTTATATACATTAATTTTAATGATAACACATCAGTTGACAGTCTTTTGATGTACAAACAAAAAAAATGATATATATGGTAAAGAAAAAAAAAAATGGAGAGTGAAAATCATAGTGAATGATGGCATGACTGTACTTACATGCAACGTTCGATTATTGCTTGATACCATCGGCCTTCCCGCCCGAATCAACTATACCTAAGGGACGTGAACCTGTAGAGATCTCATGCAAGATCATTCATTTATTTTCTTTCCATTTTCTCTCTCTATTATTTTATTATTCTATTGTAAATGTGTTCAGAAGACTTATTTATCTCTGAAATCAATTTGTTTTGCATTAGATTCATCTTTTCATGACTTTTTTGGTTATAGTTTTTAAGATATATGCTAAACATATATTTGGGTGCATTTCATGTTAGTTTAGTTTAATAATCATAGTCATTTAATGTAAAAAGATTTTAAGATAATAAAGTAGGGATAAGAAACTCATTTATTATTTTGATTATGTAATAGTTATAAAAATTTGATTTATTAGAAACCTTGCTAAAGATAGGTGGAAACAGCTAGCTAGGCACATTAATTACCTTGCTAAAGACCATTTCGCTTCACTTTAGATGTTATTTTTCAGAATTAAGCTGATCTGATTCTTTATATACTTTCTAACTCTTCAATATCGCTAACATCTTCCTCCACTATCTGTTCAACTTCTTTGGCATGCAATATATATCTCTGACCATTCCAGGTGACAACAGTTTTGAGAGACTGACCTAAAAGATTCCAGTGAACAGAAATATCATCTATCGATTTAGATCATCATGCATCATCCCTTCCTTGAACTGTAGATTTGAGGGCCGAACTGTTGAATAGTTCTAGGAATAAGTGAAGCTGTGTAATTTGACAAGAACATGTGAAAACGGCATCAAAGTAGGCAAGCAAAATAGACGTTGGCCAAAATAAACATTGTAGCTTCAAGAAAGCTAGAAAACGTGCTGTATGAGGTTGAGCATTCCATGCATTAGTCCTCAATAGCTCAGTGCTAGTGAGAAAAGGAAGAACAAAATAATGAGTTAAGTTTATATGTCTTATGTATTTTATGTTCGTTTTGATAAAAACCTAAGTAACATGAATTCTAAAACACGAAAAACTCACATATAAGAAATATAAAAATAAGAAAATCTAGTTTCATCAATTAAACATGAAGAAAGTAATACATACATACACATAAAGACAAGAAACATGATTAAAGAGTCATTGTCCTTTTCCTAACATTATCGGCTTGATCTCCGTGAAAAAAGATGTAACAGAAATAAGAGGTAGGTCTTCCAAGAGGGGAGAGAGGGGGGGGGGGGGTGACAACACTATAAAATCTCCCACTTGGCTATATATGTGTTCCGGAAGGAATCGACGCAAACGATTAATCACCAGAGTTCAGCCCACGAGGATGATGACAAGAGGGGAAAAACTCCTACCCCGCGAGAGTAACACGAGCGTTAATGGGAACACGCCGGAGATTGTCCGGTGGAGCCCACTACGACGCTCAAATCAGTACGAGAGTCTCCCAGCGAGAAAGAAGTAAGGAGAAGTATGAGCAAGATGAGCGTAACCCTTTTTATCTGGGGGGTGGGGGGTTGGAGTACCTTTTATACCTGAGGCGGCAGTCACACGTGTTCCCACGTTTTTCTCCACGTCCCCTCAATTGTCGGCTATTGAATAATCCTTGTAACGGTCATTGCAGCGATTAAATCCGGGTCATTGTGATAATTAAGGGTTTAATGACCGCGTATTATGAGTCATGATTATCCCATAATTATTGGTGGTAATTATCCACAGATCCGAAGAAAGGGGACAGTTACTTGAGGTTGGATCATAGGGTAGGCTGATCCTTGGGCTCCGCTACCCTGAGGTAATCTCGGGGTCCTTTGGCCCGGGAGGGTCCCAGACGTCTGTCTTTCCGAGGTGATCTCGGGGGCCTAACCTCTCGAGGTAATCTCGAGCATATGTCTTCCTGGGGCAATCTCAAGAGTAGGCCTGCCCGAGGTGGTCTCGGGCGTCTACTTTCCTGAAGGGGTCTCGGGAGTCAGAAAAAGAGAGTTGTCCAGACTTGGTGGATCTTGCCACATAGCTTCTTCAGTTCACTTGTCAACCACGTCGGGGTGCTCAACCCCATCAATATGATTATAGACAACATGTAAATATATAGTTGATATCATGCTTAATGGGTATATATTACCCCTATAAATAATTTGGTCAATTAACTTCATTAGTATGAGACTAAAGAGCTCATAACTACTACATATAATCGTAATAAACCCCAACCGTAATCATAATACCAATATCATTAATGACATAAATCATGATGTGGATGTGTAGATGGAAATTACATGAAATGTGATCAATGTATGCCAATTTTCAATTGGTCCTAAGGTGACTTCAAAAGATGTTAAATCATATTTGTAAATATTTTATGCCAAACTGCAAGAGAAAATCATGATCCAATCTTTATGTTTCCAAAAAGAAATCTAAATCACATTTACAAACAATAAATGCTAAACAACAACAGTAAATAATGATATTGTATTTCAGAGTGCCAACAAACAAATAACATCCCATGAATGTTTTGAATTTAAAGTATGCACAATAATCAAAACAAAATGTTTATCTTTATTATCAAATATAGGGTGATTAGAAGGGCAATTAAAGGCTGCCGCATGACATAGGAGCTCACTATGTGGCATAAGGGTTTCCACCTATACTCTCTCATTTTCATTCAATTTACTTCCCCTTTTTTGATCAACTTCTGACTTGAGCGCCAGAGTGGGGTCGCCGGAGTTGTTAGGATGTATACTAAAAGCCTAGCTTTTATATGAACATCTATATTTTGGAATAAGAATCACATGGTCATTGTTTGCATTTTATATTTGTTATATATGCTATTGTCCTTTATTTTACATTATAGATAACATGGTGTGTGGTGCCATACAGAAGATCATGTTATCAGTCCCTTGTGAAGTATAAGCAGTGGCTCATAACCGAGATGGATTTGGACAAACCATTGGAATGGTTGTAGTGTAATTTGGTATTAGTCTATCTTGACTATAGAATTACACTAGTACACTTTGTGTGTATTGAGTAGTATCGATTAGAGGTGATTCGATTTATACTGACAATATAATCGAATCAGACCTCAGATATTATGATACACATGCTCTTAATCCCGATATAATAACGGGCGCATGTACTTAATATCTATTTCTTTAATTTACCAATGGGTGAGATTTATTTGTTAAATCAATAGACCCGGTAAATTGAGAAATAATATTATTTACATGGTGTGCCATTGATTATAGAAGGAAATCGTGTCCTAATGCGTTAGGATGATGATATCCCTTTGAGGAGCTCATAAAGTTCATCATGTAAATCCTGCAGGTGGACTTGGTCCGACATGATGATAAAGTTGAGTGGTACTACTCATGGAGTTGGATATTAATTAATTAAATTGTCAATAATTTAATTAATTAATGGACATACGAGATCTTAAACACGGGGAGATTATGTACACATAATATAGTGGAGCCCATATTTATTTATGGGGTTGGTGCGGTAGTTCAATGATAACCCATTAGTGGGGCGGGTTATCATTAATGGGTCGGGTTTAGGATCCATTAGGAGACCAAAACCAACTCCTCCTCATGGTCTCTATTGTAGCCTATAAATACCTCATGAGTCATGAGACCAAGGCATACCAAATAACCAAAGCCTTGGGTTTTCGCTCCTCTCTCTCTTTCTCTCTTCCTTGTGGTGTGTGGCGCCGGCAAGAACCCTAAAGGGGCAGGTAGGGTTGAAGCAAGAAGAGCCTTTCTTCTTCTTCACCTCTCTTCTTCTTTGGGGAGCCGACGGCATCAAGCTAAGGAGGAGGCTCTCTTTCCCTTTTGTGGCTTGCGACATCAACAAGAAAGGAGGAGAACTCCTTCTCCTTTGGGCTTGCGGCAACAAGATATAGGGAAAGGGAGTTGGCGCAAGAAGAGGGAAGCAAGACGAAAGAAGGTGGTGTTTGGATCATCTCCTTGCCTTTGGGCCGGTGGCAACAAGTAGGAAGGGATCCTTCTTTGGTCAGCGCAAGCAACAAAGGAAGAGGCAGTGGCATTGGTGACTTCGTTTCTTGGAAGACCGTCGCCCACACGACGCCCAAGAAGAGGATAGGAATACGATAGAAGATCGAGAGGTAAACAAGAAGTATAAATCTTGTTTTCTTATTCTAGTTTATTGCTTTTCTTATTTTATCATGGACCCGAAAATCAAACACATAAACCGGCGATCTAATTCATCATCTATTCCGTGGCTATTTGATTAAGGAGGTTGAATTGCTTGAACAACAAATTTGTTCAAGCGATCACTCAATCGAATAGTACGATGATGAAAATGGTCACTTGGGAAGTTTCTTTCCATCCGGATTTGTTTTAATTAATAAAATTTTAATCCAGGGACATGGATAGGAATCCCGATGTAACCAAAACCCAACAGGAGTTCCTTCTGGCGCCCTCCTAATATTCCTTGAGTTTTCTTCTCAAGCAATCCTCCTCGCCAGAACGTCTGTTGCATCACTAGGAGTCATCATCCCACCTGTCAACTTTCAGATCATTTTGGAGTCGTCTATGGAAACTAATTCTAACCAGAAGTTGCTAACCCGATGGTGAACATTGGCACCCCGACGATTGTGGTTCTTATCCCCGAGGAGCTAGATCAACTTATAGCATCAGCAGTATGAGGGGCGCTGGAACAGTATCAGATTCAGCAAGCTGCCTTTATGTCGGTGGGAAAGCAGCGAGCATCACCATCACCACTGAAGGCACGCTTGGAAGCAACCCAGGGAAGTCAACGAGATGCAGGGGATGCATCACAAAAGGTACAATTATCAGCTTTGAGAACGTCTCCTCTCGCCACTGGAAGGGCAAGAAGCACTCATGTTCCAGCTCTCTTCGACTGCAGGTCAACACCCTTTACTCATGTGATTGTCAAAGAATCCATGCCTTGACATTTCCCCCCTCCCTCCATTGGGGAGTACAACGATATCTCATATCCAAAAGATGACTTATGTAAGTTTAAGAATGCTGCTTTTCTGCATCAATACATGGATGTGGTCAAGTGTAGGGTGTTCCTTAACACCCTCTCAGGAGCTGCACAACGTTGGTTTAAAAGGCTGCCGAATGCTTTGTTAGCTCCTTTGGGTAGTTTGGAATAATTTTTCTACATCACTTGGCAACCAGTCGGCAGTACCACAATACTGCTCTTAACCTGCTCACTTTGAAGCAGAAGAATAAGGAGACGTTGAAAGATTATATTCAACGCTTCAATCGGATGACCCAAGATGTGGCCACGACCACCTCTGAGATCTTGGTGAGTGCATTCACGTAGGGTTTAGCAAAGGGTGAATTTTTTTAATCGTTGGCGGAGAAATCACCGACCAGTTTCAACGACTTACTCGGATGGTTGGTCAAGCACATTAACACGGAGGAGGTCTAGTATGCCCGGCGGAAGGAATCAGGAGGGACTTAGACGTATAGCATTGTCATACCAGAATGAAAACCTCCTCTAGCTCTCACTCGAGCGAAAGATGATCAAACCAGTTGGGATCAACATTGGGATCGTCGAGAGAAGGTGACACAAACTGTCGAAATGGAGTCCTCTCCTAAGCGACATACATCTAATGGCAAGAAGTACTGTTCCTATCATTATTCCTACATGCATTCCATGGAGGAATGCTATTCTCTCTGACGAGCTCAGAAGGACGGCGCTGATAGGCCTCAAAAAGCACGGTACTCTCTCAAGGCTTGTAATCGTTCACCTCGGGCTAGTCGGTTAGAAGAAAGGGAGCCCCGACAAAGGAATCGCTCTCCCTCAAGTAGGAGATCACTTGAGTGGAGAGCATCTCCCCCCAGAAGGACACCATCGCCCGCTCGAGATCTAGTCAACGGAAAAGCCCTCGCTCGGGGTACGTTGAGAGGAACTGTAGGTATGATCAGGGGGTTAACTGACGGAGACTCTAACCAAGCCTGAAAGTCCCATGCACACAGTTTCAAGAACTATTCTGTCAGAACTAGTCGGGCGCTACAAACTGGTCCAATCATCTCCTTTAGGCCAGAAGATTTGGAAGGAGTAGAAGCTCCACACGAAGATGCCCTAGTAATAGAAGCTATGGTAGCCAACTATGTTGTTAAACGGGTCTTTGTTGATATAGGTAGCTCCGTCAACATTATTTTCAAGGTTGCCCTAGACCAGATGCAAATTGAGGAGGATAAGCTATGACCCATCATGACCCCATTATTCAGCTTCACAGGGCACCGAGTACAACCACTGGGACACATGTACCTCTCACTGTCGCTCGGAGATGAGACATTGGCAAGGACAAAAAGAACTCCGCTCCTTGTGGTTGACACGGCTTCTTCCTACAATGTCATCCTCGGCCGATCAACATTGAGTCTATTTCAAGCATTGGTTTCTGTCTACCACCAGAAGATCAAGTTTTCCATGGAGACAGGTCGAGAAAGTTCGAGGATGTCAATTGGCCGCTTGGAAGTGTTATGTTGAGGAAATAAAAACTAATACTCGTAAGAGCCGGAGGGTGCAAGAATCACTCCAGATTGAGTTGACTGATCCTTGAGCATATGAAGAGGCTAAAGAGGAAAGAAGGTCAGAGAAATAGGAGGAAGTGCAAATTCACTCGCACCTGAAGGATGGGATCACCAAGATTGCAGCTGACTTACCTCCTGAGTTGAAGCAGGAGCTATTACATTGCCTGACTAGCCATTTTGATGTGTTTCCTTGGTCGACTGAGGACATCAAGGGGGTGCCTCCAGCTCTGATAACTCACCATTTGAATACACTGCCCGAGTTTCGCCCAGTCAAGCAAAAATGGAGACATTTTGCATCCGAGTAGAATCAAATAATTCGAGAAGAAGTTACAAAGTTGTTGCGGGATGGGCACATCTAAGAAGTTCAATTCCTAATCTGACTTGCTAATGTAGTGTTGGTCCCCAAACTCAGGGATAAATGACGGGTATGTATCAATTTTCGATATTTGAATCAAGCATGCCCTAAAGACTGATACCTCTTGTCTCAGATAGATCAAATGGTTGATTCCACATCGGGTTGTAATTTTATATCCATGTTGGATGCTATCAAGAATATCACCAAGTGCCTTTTGTCCAGGAAGACCAAGAAAAGGTCAGCTTCGCCATCTCAGATGACACTTATTGTTACAACATTATGCCATTCGGGTTGAAGAATGTTGGAATTACCACTAAAGAATGATGGATAAGGTATTTTAGCATCAGATCAGGAGGAATATTGAAGTTTATGTGGATGATATCCTGGTCAAAACTGAACACGGTAGAGACTTAATAGCATATTTGGAAGAAACCTTCGACACATTGCGAGCTAATCAAATTAAACTCAATCTGGCCAAGTGCCAGTTCAGAGTCATGAACAGGCGTTTCTTGGGGTACATGGTTACCGAGTAGGGAATTGAAGCTAACTCAGAGAAAGTTCAGGCAATTTTGGACATGTCTCCACCAACTAACCTGAAGGAAGTACAAAGGCTTGTAGGTCGAATTACAACCTTATCTCGGTTTATTGCCCGTTCGGCATATCAAACTCTTCCTTTCTTCAAGGTGTTAAGAAAAGTGGCAAAGTTCGAATGGGACGAGGGATGTAACCAAGCTTTTGCAGAGCTGAAGGAATATTTGGCAGACCTCTCGATCTTATACAAGCCGTTGCCGGGGGAGTCATTGTATGTGCATCTTTTAGCTATCAAGTGGGCATTGGGCTATGCTTTACTACGGGAAGAAGGTACGATTCAATATCTTGTTTACTTCTTTAGTAATGTTCTGAAAGATGCAGAGAGTCGGTACACTATTCTTAAAAAGTTGGCGTCTGGAGTGGTCTTGGCTGCTCAGCGGTTAAGATTATATTTTTTATCCCATCCTATTGTGGTCCTAACAAATAGCCCGCTCGGGCAAGTCTTGACGAATCCGGAGGCTTCTAGAAGGTTAATCAAGTGGACTACGAAGCTCAGTGAATATGACATTCAATATCAACCTCGGGCAACCATTAAAGCTCTGGCGGATTTCATGGACAAGGTTATAGTTACACACGATAAGCAAGACACCTGAAAGGTATTTGTGGATGGATCTTCTATACAGTGAATTAGTGGAGTTGGGGTATTGCTGGTTGTGGGATCGTTTAGAGTCGATAGAGGGGGGGGGGTGAATATCGATCCAATCTTTTTCGAAAAAATAAGAGTAATACGCAGTGGGAAATTGCAAGACAATACTAACTCGGTTTTCTTTTACTTGGTTCGGAGTCTAAATCGGCTCCTACATCAAGGCCCACGGTCCTTGACCATTTACGTTGGACAATTCTATATTTCGCAAAAGTATTACAAAGTTGAAGTTCGAATACAGAAGTTGAATACAGTAATTAATTAAAAATTATACCGATGACCGGAGAAGATTCGAAGATCGGAGCCGCGAGTCGTCGTTGGCGCTTGAGACTTGAGCATGGAGCGTTTGGGGTAGAGCGGTTGAATGAATTCGTTGGAAGCAGTTATATCTAGAAGCAATGGGGTGAACCCCTATTTATACAGCATGCTTGGGTGCCTATGTTGAAGGGGGCGCCTGACACGTGGCCTGTTCTGTGCGAATCCTCATCCGCAGACTTGGCCAGCGCTTATCCCTGTTGGTGCCGGAAGCACCATATCGAACCTTGTTTTGATATTGGCAAAGGGTTCAAAGTTAAGTATTATTGGTGCTCTAACGATGTTACTTAAGTGTGCAGGAAAAGCCCTAGGAACACTAGGCACGAAGTCCTGGTTCTATGAATTGGGCAATAAGTCCTGGCCGCGGGCTGGGCAACTAAGTTCTGACATAAGGTTGGGCAATAAGTCCTGGTCATGGACTGGGCACTAAGACCTTGCCGAGGGCAGGGCACCGAAGACCTGGTTTGAGGAATTGGGCACTAAGACCTGACCGAAAGTTGGGCATGAAGACCTGGTGAGTAAAGCTGGGCAAAAGTCCAACTGGAGGAGCCGGTTGCAAAAAGGTAAATTCTTCTGAGAGGAGTAGGTGAGGATGCGTTCCCCGTAGAGAGAACATTAAGCGTCGGTTCGACTTAGGGTTCCATTTGGGAGACCCGAAGTCAGAACCAAGACAGCTACGGCTGTAACTAATGCTTGTTATGTTTTGGGACTAACCTGAGTTGTAGGGTCGAAGAACTGGTCGTCTGCAAGTGAGGTACTTCACTGGGCCTAGGCACCCGAATGGACACAGGCGCCCGAATGGGCACAGGCACCCGTATGGATATGGGTGCCCAAGTGTGAAGGTAAAATCCCAAACACAACTACGAAGCCACTGGACCAAGGCGGATCAGGCGCCCGTGAGGTCATGGGCGCCCCCGTCAGCTCAGACACCCAAGTGGAGGTAGATAAGCACTGACCGAGCCCGCGGATAAGGATTCATGCAGGGAGGGCCACGTGTTAGGCGCCCCCAACATCACAGGCGCCCGTATGAGCACTATAAAAGGGGGCTCACCCCCAAGGCTTCGACATCCATTCTTTCGAACGCTCCAAACACTTTCACTTACGCGCTGCGCTCCAGCAAAGTTCCATTTCGAGATTTCAGCGCCGACGATGACCCTATACTCCGGAATTCGATCCATCTCGGGCGTCGGCAAAGTTTTAAATTTACGAAAGTGTTGTGATTTAGTTGTCAAATTCTATATCTGTACTCTAAATCTGTAAAGATCTTTCCGAATATAGAATTGCCTAAAGTAAATGGTCAAGGACCGTGGGCCTTGGAGTAGGAGCCGACCGCGACTCCGAACCAAGTAAAAAAATTGACTTGTGTTCTTGTGTACTTTATTTCTTTCCGCTGCGTATTTGCTCTTTCTTAGTCCGAAAAGTTTTTAACGATATTCACCCCCCTATCATTTTCTTCGATCCAACAAGTGGTATCAGAGCGGGTGGCTCAAATTTGGTGCAACCACCAATTTGAGAGTTTTTCGGATTTACGGAATTAATTTTATTTTATTTTACTCTTTCTCGATAATCGAGGTTGGTGCAACACCACTCGATCGCTTTTTAAATAAATAATATTTGTACGCCTTTTTCAATTTTGAATTCTTATTTTTTCATCATAAGTCAGAATTAATATAACGATCAATTTTTTAAAATTTATCATAAATTTTTTTCTATTATTTTAATATTTTTCCTCGAAATTCATGATACCTTAATTCGAGCAATTTTTTTTTTCAAACATTGAATTCTTACTTTTTATCATTAATCAGAATTGATAAAGTCAACATTTTCAAAAATTTGTAATAATTTATTATTATTTTTTTATTATTTTATCTCAAAATCCGTGCAACACCTTTTGAGCTAGTCTTTTTTTCTCTCCCGCACTATTAATCCAAGACCAAGTCTTGGTACATTCTATTATTTCTTTTGTGTGCAAGGATTATTTTAAATGGCCAATCAAGAATGGAATAGCATTCGTCCACCTCTATTCTCTGACGAAAATTTCAGAGTCGGGAAGGGTCTAATGGAGTCTCATTTGAAAGCTAATATGGATTTATGGATGATAATCCAAATGGAGTTTAGATTCCCCATAGAATATGGGATAGCACTCGCCTGGGACAAATTGGATGAACCAACACTCAACATGATCGAGACAGATGCAAAAGCGACTGCAATCCTACAATACGACCTAACAAAAGAAGTATTCAAGCAGATTGGACCATTCGAATGTGCTAAAGAGATGTGAGAAAAACTGATTAACCTACATGAAGAGACTTACAACATCGAGGACTCAGATGGTGTGTTGTCCGAATCATCAGAGGAATCGAACGAAGAAGAAGAAGATCAAGTAAGCTATCTTGCACTCTCAGTACAAGCACAAGAAGCCAGGACAGAATCTGAACTCGACCACGAAGCTGAATCCAAACCAGAATTAGAAGATGAGTCTAGATCCGAGATAGCAAGAATCAAGGGGGAGATTCCCAATAAGGAATCAAAAGGTAAAATCATAAATTCAAAGTTTAAAGATAATGTAATTTGTTACACATGCAGGGAGAGTGTGGACTACAAAAGTAAGTGTCCTACTCGTAAGATACGAACGACAGCATCGACGGCAACAAAGGAACCAGTTCCAAAAGCACGAAAGGACAAAAGTCGCATCCAATGCTTCAAGTGTCAGGAGTTTGGGCATTACAAAGATGAATGCACAGATAGAAGAGCCAAAGATCCAGGACAACCTACCAAGATGGGTAACTTTAATTTATATGAAAATCCACTCTTTACCATGAATGCTGATAGTTTACTTAATCACTCTTGGTCAAATTTAGATATGGACACATGCCTAAGTAACTTAATGAAATCATGTATATTAATAAATTCAAAATTCAAAATGTTAAGACAAGAAAATGAGACTTTGAAAATTAAAATTGATACACAAGAAAAACTAATTAATAATCTTGCAAACTTAGAAAATCCAAAAATTCCCCTCATTATAATTTTACTTAGTTTTTTCTTTGCTTGGATTTAGAATTGGATAGTTTAAGGACAAACGGTTTAATTAAAATTTGAACAACATAGTATTGGGAGGAGGTGAGATGATAGTACGTTAGGGAAACCTTTCTAATAAGGTCAAGTATATTCTACTTGGTCTGTTTAGTCTGGTGGAACTAGCCGAAGCTACCGATCCAAGACCCAAACTAGTTCGATCAAAATCTTTCAAGGAGTAACTTGAAGATGAATTTTCTATAAAAGGCTTTGTCAAGGAAAGGATTGATGATCCAATAAGACTACGACCAAAGAAGACCTAGTGCCTTGCCAAGACCTGGAAGCCAATTATAGAAAATCAAATTCACCTTACTATTGTCAGATTTGAATCTAACACAAATTTTAAGTAAATCTTAGATTTAACACTAATTCGAAGATTAAAATAAAACATCTCACAAAATAGATAAGGGAACCTGTTTTGTCATGTAGAACTGGGTGAGATGTCTAGGACCTAATAATGTAGTTCAATACTTTTTCTAAATTAACTCAATTTTTTCTAAAATTAATTCTAAATTAACTCTATATGTTTTCCACTCAACATTTTTCAAAAATTGAATTTCATTTGTTTTCAAAATTAACTCTTCAAACTAAGTCTTGATTGAATTATACTAAGACCTAGGACTTGATTGAGTCAATTATTGATTGGTAAAACCAAGTCAACATAGTCAACACTAAAGTCCCTTAAGGCACTTAGATAAAGTCAGACGGTGTCGGATAAAAGGGGAGTTCTTTTTAATATTTTTTGAAAAATTTAGATTTTTTTCGTTCTAAAACTTATTATCATCTCAAAATAAGATTTTCAAAAATTGATTCAAAAACCTTCATATATTACTATCTCTTTGAAAAAAAATTATCATCATTTCAAAATGTTCTTCGAAAACTGTACTATCATTCCAAATTATATTTTCAAATATTTATCTTATTAAAAATTATCATACTTCAAAGTTATTCTTTTGATTTTGGTAAACCCTAAAGACACAGAGGAAGGTCCACTACATAATCTACAAGGACTCCTAGGATGTGTCAAATTTAGGGGAGTCTGAATCAAAAGAAGAATTTCTGAAAAGTTTTTATTGGTAATTATCTGTTTTGAAATTATTAGATAATTCCTTTAATCTGAACTGAACCCTAAAGACTTAGAGGAAGAGTACTTGTGGTCAACAAGCTTCCTAGGACTGGGTCAAGTTTAGGGGGAGGTCAAATTAAAAGAATTATTGAATATTTTAAGGCGATATGTGTTCATGCATGTATTTTCAAATCCTTCTGAAAACCTAAGTAATTTGTCTTTCAAAATATTATTATGTTTTTGTGGCTTATAAAATCATTTTTGAAATACCTTTTGAAATAATATTTTCTTGAGTTTGGAGAATTTCCAGGACACTTAGGGAAATGCCTTTGTAGTTAACAAGGTATCCTAGGATTGTGTCAGACTGGAAAAGAAACCAAGTCAAGCAAAATATTATGTTTTAAAGACAATACTTCAAAAGTACTGGTATCTTTCAAAAATGTATAATATTTCTCAATAGTACTAATATTTTTTTCAAAAAAAAGGGGGGGGGCATAATATTGTTCAAAAGTATTTGCATTTTTCAAAATCCTCAAAACAAGTAAACTTATTGATTAAACATTTTTTTGTTGCTTATCATCCATGGACTCAATAAGACTATACACTTGACCCCAATTCTATTTTTGAGCATCAATTCTTCATTCTTTCAAAATTTTGTTACTTAGAAATTATCATAATTCTTGACATTATTTTTTTGTTCAAATTTTTATATTTTCAAGACTCATAAGGTCTGATACATAAATTTTAAAATTTCTTTCAAAATATATTTTTCAAAAGTTCTTTATTGATATATGACCAAGGGGGAGAGTAGAAAAAGTGAAAATTAAATTCTTCCTCAAACTTTTTCCCCCTTTTCAAAGAAAATTTATCATAGAAGCTCTCAAAAATATTTTCACTTTAACCTAAGGTTTTTCTAACTTAGAATCTCCTTTATCATACCCAGAAAATTTTGTTTCAAAATATCATTTCAAACTGAACTTATGAGTATGTTTATACTTAGAATTCTTTTCAAGTATTCTTTCGAAAATCGTCAAAGGGAAAATTTCAAATCATGAGGGAGCTTTGTGCAATATTTCAGTTTTGCAATTGGAAATGGTCTAAAACATAAGGAGAAGAGTTTCACATTAAGGGGGAGAGAAAGAAAGAGAAAAAGGAAACCTTTTTATTTAAATTTTTATCTATTTTTCAAAAAGTAAAGCAAAAATTTCTAAGTGTTTCAAAATATTTTTTAAGTGCATGTTTTTTTCCTAAGTAAAATTTTTCTTAGTAAACAAAATTTGTCTGAGCAAAAACTTTTATAAAATTTTGGCAAATGTTTCTAAGCATAGTTTTTTTGGTGAAAAAAAACCTGTCTAGAAATTTCTTAAAGATTTTGTTGTTCAAAATGCACAAAGTATTTCCAAACAAATTCTTCTAAGTGTGCAATTTTTTTGTAAACAATTTTTTTTCAATTCTCAAAAGTTGAAACTTTGTTTAAAGGAAATTTGGCTTCAAAACTTTGCCTAAGTAAAGTTTTTTTTGGTAAAATTCTTTTTGCAATGCCTTGTAAGTAAAAGTTTTTTTAACAAAATTTAGGCTTGCAAAACTTTTCAAATGGAAAATTATCTAAGTGAAAAATTGGTTTTTTTATGCAATGCTTTTGCTCTATATTGAAAAACACTTAGTCAAAAATGTAAAGCACCTGGAAGTTTTACAAAAACTGCATATCATTGAAAGTTTCAGGGGGAGAATGTTTAATTAAGGGGGAGCTTCATGCATTTTTAAAACATCCAATCAAAGTATTTTTTTTCAAAAGGTTTTAAAGTTATTCTAAAAAAACTCAAAAATCCCTCTTAGATATTTTATTCACCCATGAATATTTTTTTGATATATGTTAAAGGGGGAGGAAAGGTCAAAATTAAGTGCTTTATAACACAGTTATTCAGGGTTGCAAAGGAAGTATGAGAAATAATTTTTTTAGCTTTAATCCTTACTCTGCTCAAAACTGCTAAAATTCATTGGTTCTTACCTTCTCTTCTTAAATGTTATAATTTTTTCCTTAACTTTGAATTGTGTTGCCATAAATCAAAAAGGGGGAGATTGTTGGTGCCGGAAGCACCATATCGAACCTTGTTTTGATATTGACAAAGGGTTCAAAGTTAAGTATTATTGGTGCTCTAACGATGTTACTTAAGTGTGCAGAAAAAGTCCTAAGAACACTAGGCACGAAGTCCTGGTTATATGAATTGGGCAATAAGTCCTGGCCACGGGCTGGGCAACTAAGTCCTGACATAAGGTTGGGCAATAAGTCCTGGTCGTGGACTGGGCACTAAGACCTGGCCGAGGGCTGGGCACCGAACACCTGGTTCGAGGAATTGGGCACTAAGACCTGACCGAAAGTTGGGCATGAAGACTTGGTGAGTAAAGCTGGGCAAAAGTCCAAGCGGAGGAGCTGGTTGGCAAAAAGGTAAATTCTCCTGAGAGGAGTAAGTGAGGGCGCGTTCCCCGTAGAGGGAACATTAGGCGTCGGTTTGACCTAGGGTTCCATTTGGGAGACCCGAAGTCAGAACCAAGATAGCTACGGCTGTAACTAATGCTTGTTATGTTTTGGGACTAACTTGAGTTGCAGGATCGAAGGACTGGTCATTTGCAAGTGAGGTACTTCACTGGGCCTAGGCGCCCGAATGGACACAGGCGCCCAAATGGGCTCAGGCGCCCGAATGGGCTCAGGCGCCCGAATGGGCTCAGGCGCCCGAATGGGCTCAGGCGCCCGAATGGGCTCAGGCGCCCGAATGGGCTCAGGCGCCCGTATGGATACGGGCGCCCAAGTGTGAAGGTAAAATCCCAAACACAGCTACGAAGCCACTGGACCAAGGCGGATCAGGCGCCCGTGAGGTCACGGGCGCCCCCATCAGCTCAGGCACCCAAGTGGAGGTGGATAAGCACTGACCGAGCCCACAGATAAGGATTCGCACAGGGAGGGCCACGTGTTAGGCGCCCCCAATGTCACAGGCACCCGTATGAGCACTATAAAAGGGGGCTCACCCCCAAGGCTTCGACATCCATTCTTTCGAACGCTCCAAACACTTTCGCTTACGCGCTGTGCTCCGGCAAAGTTCCATTTCAAGATTTCAGCGCCGACGACGACCCTCTGCTTCGGAATTCGATCCATCTCGAGCGTCGGTAATGTTTTAAATTTATGAAAGTGTTATGATTTGGTTGTCAAATTCTATATCTGTACTCTAAATCTATAAAGATCTTTCCGAATATAGAATTGCCCAAAATAAACGGTCAAGGACTGTGGGCCTTGGAGTAGGAGCCGACTGCGACTCCGAACCAAGTAAAAAAATCGACTTGTGTTCTTGTGTACTTTATTTCTTTCCGCTGCGTATTTGCTCTTTCTTAGTCCGAAAAGTTTTTAATGATATTCACCCCCCCTATCATTTTCTTCGATCCAACAATCCCTTGTACTGGGGTGCCTGTATCAACATAGGCGCCTCATTTACTGACGTGGAGGCTTTGCTTCGAGACTGCTTTGGAACACCCTTCATCTGGGGCGCCTGTCACCATACAGGCGCCTGATCATACAGGTGCCTGACTCCATTCAGGTGCTTGGGAAGCAGAACACTTCAACCTTTGTTCCTGCAACTAGTGTTAGTTTCCAAAACACAAATAATATATATGTTAAGTCAAGTTAACAGCCTGAGCTATCTTGGTTCTGACTTTGGGCTTCCAAAATGGAACCCTAGGTCGAACTGACGCCTAATGTTCTCTCCTACGGGGAACGCATCCTCGCCTACTCCTCTCAGGAGAGTTTACCTTTCTGCCAACCGGCTCCTCCGGTTGGACTTTTGCCCAATCCTCCAGATCAGGTCTTCGTGCCCAGTCTGCGACCAAGACTTATTGCCCAGCCCTCGGCCAGGACTTATTGCCCAATTCCTCGAATCAGGACTTCATGCCCAGTCTGCGACCAGGACTTATTGCCCAACCTAATAACAGGACTTAGGTGCCCAACCCTCGGCCAGGACTTATTGCCCAATTCCTAGAATCAGGACTTCGTGCCTAGTTTGCCTAGGACTTTTCCTGCGCACTTCAACAAGTTCATTAGATCACAATAACATCTTAACTTATGAACCCTTTTCCATTATCAAAACACAGGTTCAATCTTGGTGCTTTCGGCACCAACACTGGTCTCCCCCAGAGTAGACATATTACAGATATCTATTCATTTGAACTTCAGAGCTACAAATAATGAAGCAGAATATGAAGCTTTGCTAGCTGGCTTTAGGCAGCTAAGCAGGTCGGGGCTATTCATGTAATAATATATTCTGATTCTCATCTCATAGCTCAACAAATCGAAGATGACTTTGAGATATGCAATGAGGTATGTGCAGTCCTTTGAGTAGTTAAAATCAAACTTTTTGAAAGTTATGCTGTAGAAAATACCCAGGCGGACAATACCCTGTTGGTGCAAGATGCAACAGTGATGTCCTCCTCTAAGTATTTCAATGTTTGACAATATGCTTAAGTCAGTGATACATTGAACAAGGGAGGGGTGAGTCAAGAGAGGAGTAACAAAGTGAAGAAAAAGTCCTAGTTAACCTAGGCACTAAGTCCTAGTTCTAAGAATTGGGCATTAAGACCTGGTGAGTGAAGCTGGACACTAAGACCTGATGAGTGAAGCTGGGCACTAAGACCTGGTGAGTGAAGCTGGGCACTAAGTCCTCGTTCATGGAATTGGGCACTAAGTCCTGGCCGAGGGTTGGGCACCTAAGTCTTGGACCTAAGGTTTGGGCACGAAGTCTTGGTATGAGGGATTCAGAAACTTAGCTGAGTGATGACTAAGGACAGAAGTAGAGACGGATCGAGGTTTGGACGTCTCGAGATCCGAGAGTATCGAAGGCTATGCAAAAGTCCATCCGAATGGACTGGGTGGCAACCGTCTCCTGAGAGGAGTAGGTGAAAGGCGCGTTCCCGGTGGTGGGAACTTAGGTGTCAGTTCAACCTAGGGTTTCACGGAAATCTGAAGTCAGAACCAACTCCTTAAGGTTAAGATTATTTGCATGTTTGCCTTGTACTTATGTATCTTGCAGGTACCTAAAGTTGAAGACAAAGCAGGCAAACAAACACACAATAGGGTTGGAAAGAAGGCTGCTAGGCGCCCCCATCAAACAGGGCACCTCATTGATGCAGGCGCCTCAATCAACCAGGGCGCCTCAATCAATGAGGCACCTCAATGGTCCAGGGCGCCCTGGTCAAGAGCCTTATCGGCTGCTGCGAGTTCGGCGCGGAGATAAGCTTTGACCAAGCCCTGTGAGGCGCCCCATTCATCACAGGCGCCCCAATGGAGGCTATAAAAGGGGCATTGACCCCTCAGCTCAAGACACAACTTCCAAGATTCATTCTGAGCTTTCTGACTGACGACAAAGCGCTAACGACGAAGCTCTATGACCAGGAGGCTCCAGGAGGAAGTGTGTGGCACTTCGGAGGTCTAGATCGACCGAGTCTTCAATTCTTTTTGTTCGGTTTGAATTTACATTCTGCATTTCAATTTATCTATCTTTGTGTTTATAAATCTTGCACTGTAAGACGGGTTTCTCCATCTCCGGAAAGTCTGGAAAGGAGGCCATTAGTGGACGGGCATTCCCGCGCTTAGGCCTTGGATGTACTGACCCTGGGGGGGTTGGGAACCAAGTAAAAATCCCGTGTGCAATCTGTCTTTCATTTTTTCGTTCCTTTTTACTTTCCGCTGTGCTACTAACTCTTTGATTAGAACGAATCTCGAAAGTCTACGAAAGATAATTTCCACAAAGTTTTTACGGTCGATATTCGCCCCCCTCTATCGACGACACCGATCCAACAAGTGGTATCAGAGCCTGGACGCTCTTCACCGGACTAATAGTCGACGGAGCAAAGACACCAGGAGTTGAGTGGGAGCCCAGGGGTGAATCAGGTATAATTTATTTTAAATGTTAGTTTTTAAATTACATATTACACGCTTTAAGTGCAGGGAGAGAGGGCACTACAAAAATTAGTGTCCTACTCGAAAGACTCGTTCTTCACGGCCGCAAAGGAAATCCCAGCACCCGGAGCCCGGAGGGACAAGAGCCACGTACGGTGCTTCAAATGCAAAAAGTACGGACACTACAAAAATAAGTGCCCGGCAAAGTACACAAAATTTACATTCCAAAAATTTTTCAAATTCCTGCACTATCCTATGTAGATAATTTAGATAATTTCTCTGATAAATTAGAATTATTGCATAGTCAAATAAATATCTTGCATGACCAGTTACAAAATGTGGATATGATTAAAATATCAGAATAACTGTTTAATCCTTAATACCAATTCAATAATTTCAAAAATTAATTCTGATAATTTTACTGATAATGTTAAAATTAATTCTGATAACTTTACGGATAATGCTAAAATTAATTTTGAATTTAAATCTGAAAATGTTAATGATAATTCTGAATTTAAATCTGAAAATATTGAGGATATTCTTTAGGATGTTAAAGATAATGCTGAGGATAACTTTGAGGATATTGAAAATTCTTTAGACAATAATTTAATTATTTTCTTGAATAATTCTGATAACTATTATAAAACATTAATTAGTGACCCAAATTACTCCACCTACTATGAAGATGTAGAAGGATGTGATTTTAATGATGAGGATGAGGAGCAAAGTGAATTTTCTAGGATTAAGGTTTTAGTTAATAAAGTTCACAAAAAGTCAAACAAATCAAAATTGTTAGAAAAATTTAAAAAATTGAATAAAGCAGAAATAGTAAATGAATCAGAAATTTTCAAATTAATGAAAATGATGAAATTAGACCCACAACTATTAATTAATCATTTCAACCTTAATTATCCAATCTTAATTAATCTTTAATTATTTCAACATTAATTAATCTTTAATTATTTCAACCACTAATTAATTTAACTTTAATTAAATCTTAATTAATTCAACATCAATTAATTCTTAAACTGCAACCAAATAAAATCCTACCCAACTGAAACCCCTAAATGAATGACAACAAATATGTCAAAGTGGGTTGACATATTCGCGGGTTCACACGACATGTATCAAATCGGGAATTTGATACATTTTTAGAAATGTAAATAAAATGATTGAATTGTTTGACTCATGCATAACTGCCATGCCATGCATATGATATTTCTTTAAAATTTTTGTCATGTCATTCATGTTTAATTTATGCATGATTTAGAACGGTTATAGGAAAAAGAATAGTTGAAACTTGAACAACCTAGTATTAGGTGGAGGTGAGATGATAGTACGTTAGGGAAGCCCTTCTAATAAGGTCAAGTGAGGTAAAACGTACCCTACTTGGCCTGTTTAGTCTGGTGGAACTAGCCGAAGCTACCGATCCAAAACCTAATCTAGTTAGACCAATATTTTTCAAGAAGTAATTTGAAAATAAATTTTCGATGAAAGACTTTGTCAAGAAAAGGGTTGTTGCTCCAATAAAGCTATGGCAAAAGAAGGTCTCTGTGCCTCGCCTAGACCTGGAAGCCGATTACCGAAAATCAAATTCACTTTACTACTTGATAAATTTGAATCTAACACAAGTTTCAACTAAATCTTAGATTTAACAATAATTAAGAAGAATGACTCAAGCATCTCACAATGCACCCATAAGGCAACCATGCTTGCTGTATTGAGACATCTAAAATGGGTGAGATGTTAAGGACTAATAAATTGAAAAATAATTTTCAAATTTCTTAGAATATTTTTCTAAAAATTTATTTTCAAAATAGTGCTTTAACATAATAATGTTTTTATGGATTTCATGATTGTCTGATTGCTTATACGTATTATACATTGTCAAAAGTATATCGTTTCAAAAATGTTTGACCTACACAATTAGACACAAGTCTCTTAGGTCAACACTAAAGTCCCTTAAGGCACTTAGATAGAGTCAAACGATGTTGGTGTCAGGGGGAGTTTTTGTTTAAAGGTTTTTTTTTTGAAAATTATGCTTCAAAAATCCTTATCACTTCAAAATGTTTTTCAAAAACAGTGCTTTAAATCTCTATCACGTATGTTTTCAAAAAAAAAATCTTATGCTTTAAAAATTATTCTCATTTCAAATTGAATTTTCAAAAAAAAATATTTTTCATCTTGAAAATTACAATATTATCATTCAAAGCTGTTCTTTTTGAAAACTGTGCTTTAATTACTATCACTTATGTTTTCAAAAAGGCTTATGCTTTAAAAATTATCTTCTTTCTAAATTGTGGTTTCGAAATTTATCTTCCTGAAAATTATTGTTCATTTGATTTTGATAAACCCTAAAGACACAGAGGAAGGTCTACTTCATGATCTACAAGGATCCTAGGATGTGTCAAATTTAGGGGGAGTCTGAGTCAAAAGAAAACTTTCTGACAAGTTTTTTTCTAGCAATTATTTGTTTTAAAATTATTAGATAATTCTTTTGGTCTAAACCAAACTCTAAAGACTCAGAGGAAGAGTACTTGTAGTCAACAAGTTTCCAATAACTATGTCAGGTTTAGGGGAGGTCAAATTAAAAGAATTATTAAACATTTCAAAGTAATATGTTTGCATGCACCGTATTGTTAAAATCCTTTTAATAACATAAGAATTTTTTTTCTATCATAATTTCACTTTCAATTTTTTTAAAATAATAGTTACTTAAATTTAGAGAATTTCTAGGACACTTAGAAAAATGTTCTTATAGTTAACAAGGTTTCCTAAGATTGTGTCAGACTGGAAAAGAAACCAAGTCAAGTAAAGTATTATTGTTAAATCTGAAACTTTTGTGTTGCTCCTGAAAAATTTCTCGGAAAGGTCCTAGGGTTTTCGGGCTTTTAGACGAAGTTTAGGGGATTTTAAATGATTTAAACCTATATATTTGGAGGGTGTAAAGGCTTAAAACCCAAATTATATGGGTACAAGTGTGAGAAATGAAACTGCAAGGGTCGGTTTGCATAAAGCCATGATTTGGCTTAAGGAGAGATCGCAGTCGACGAAACCCAGTCGTGAACCCTAGTCGCGACCCTAACCGCGAAGCTGCGACCTTCCTTCTCCGCGAACCCTAGCCGCGACCCTCTCGATCCACAACCGACGCTTGAACTTCTTCACCTTCTCGCTCGCCAACGACCCTTCTCCTCCACACGAAGATGGCGAGCTCAAGGTCGACGATTTCCCTCCCCTCTCGACCGCGCGTACTTGACGCCGAAGCCCCAACCAGCTCTGTCCTCTGTCTTCCGGCGGTTTCACCTTCGATTTCTGGCGCTTACCTATCTTGCATCACAGTGAGCTCTCCTCCAAACATTTGGTGGGTTGGATATCTGATTGTGCCTAGATATAGAGCTAGGGATTGCTGGAATTTGTTCCTCAGTGGTCAACCTTGTCAAAAATTGAGCTGAGTTGTGTCTCCCCGCTGGCAATCATCTCAGGCAAGGTATGCTCTAAAATTTGGTTAGCTTTGAATCTTAGATCTGGAATTGAAGAGTTGGGGCAGAGGAGTGGAACATGAAATTAATCTGTGTGTGCGATGGTAGGTCTGATTTCGGGAGATTGAGATTGGAAATCGAGGTTCATATCCCTCATCTTCTACTTGTTGTGTGTTTTGGCAGTTGGAGCTGAGATAAGAGGTAATTGGATCTGTTTGTTTTGAAATAAGTGGAGTTTTATGTTGTGTTTGTATTGAAGTTTGATTTGTGGATATGGAAGTGTGGTGGAACGGCTTAGGTTTTGTAATAGGGTTGTAGGAATTGAAATCAATCCTAATTGTATATGCGTAGTTCGTCTATTCGATTTAGCCGGACTAGGTTGTGAGTTTAACACTTAGATCTTGTGATGTTGTCACATGATACTTGGGTGATGGGGTTGAGATTGGGTTTAGTATGAAACTTAACCCTAATAATCTAAGTGTGGTGAATTCGAGTTTAGGATTAAACCTAAAGTAAACCTTAAACCTAAATCTTAATTATGTGGGCTAATTAAGAACCAATCAGTTAATTGGATAAGATTAACTGAAAAAGGAAATGATTAGGTTAACCCTAGTTGGGGTTATGAAGTAATTAGCTAATTATCATTCTATAACTAGCTAATTAAATATGCCCTTGATACAGGGACATGACTTGGATTTATTACTGCTTATTATTGGCGAGTGGTTCTTCCGGCTTTGATATGGACTTCTACTCCTTGGAGGCGGGTACTTCTTGCTTATATCTGTAGATCCACTTTATCTTTATACATGGCTGTTGTTATATATATGCAGTAGGCTAATATTGACCTTTATCTGCTACCGTTTTGTTATCCTGTTGATACTTATGCTTGTCCTTGGATATGATCTAAATTTCCTTCTATACAGTCTCGTTTATTTGTTATCTGATTCTGTATAGCATTGGTATGAGCATGAGTATGTGGATAGGGATTAGCATACCATTGTATGGTTGTATTGGTTGATTCTATTCATACTTGCACGTGTATCTGGATATAGGATTGATTGGGTTATGATGCATACATATGATCTATGCATGATAGGTTGAGTTATGTGTCGATGACCTGGTAGGGGTTGCATGTGTTAGTCATGCACCATACTTGCACTGTTGCATGCCAGCGATTAGCGACTCCCTTGTGGTTGAGCCTATCATCATCCGGCACATGATATGCACACACGACCACTCATGGGTTAGTGGATACCGCTGGGTGTGTGCATTTGCTCTGTACTGCTCCGCTCATCCGCTCATGGGTAGTGGTTTCGGAGCATGGTAGCAGACAGGGATCCCTTCTCTTCCCATAGACCAGAGAAGATGAGAGAGATATCTCCCCCATATATACATGGGGCGGAGTGTTTACTCCACCAGCATCCTATCCACTCGGTCACTCAGGAGCAGTGATGGCAGAGTGCTGACAGTGTCACAGCTCTACCCACTCGGCAGACACAGTATCGCCTGTCTCGGTGGCTTGACTGGTGTTAGGGGGTGACCATGACATTGCATCATGTGCATATGATGCATTTGTGCATTGATTGTATTTGCTGCATTTACTTGCTGCACTTGTTTGACATGCACATACAGGATGTACTGTTAGTATGGTTTGTTGACCCTGCACTTGATTGTTTGGTACGAGTCCTATTATGATCATGATAGACTGATTTCTGGTATGTACAGTCTTTTATTATTTCAGTTATGCATACTTCTGATATTATTATGGAGACTGTATCCTGTTGTTTCTATGTAGCTACTTTAGCTACTTTTCTGCCATGCATATCTTTCTATATACCCGCAGAGTCCACTTGGACTCACCACCCGACGTAATATTTTTGTTTCAAGTTGATAGCTCGCCGGAGGAGCCCAGTTGCCGGTCCTGGTCCCTACGACTCTATTGATGGATGCTTCCGCGTTGTTTTCCTTTATATAACATTTCTTATGCGTTGTATTCATTTTTCTTATATGTCGTGGATTTGTATTCGAGATTTATTCGTATGGTATTGTATTTTTGAGTCCTCTGTTGGACTATGTGTTGATTGTTTTGCTACGTGCCTGCCCTGGGGGCAACTCAGGTGAGTTCTACGTTTCAGTATTGTGGTGCTTTAGTATCTTATGCTTTATATATATCTGTTTTGTGGCCCGAGGTCATTATATATCTGCGTGGGTTTGTGTGAATGTGTAAATTGTCCGCCGGACAGGGGAGATCCTGTCCGATTTTATATTGGATCAGCGGCTCCATTGGTCTCGGGGCGTGACAATTATGTTTTCAAAAATGCTAATATTTTTCAAAAAGTACTTATACTTTTCAAAATTTGCTAATATTTTTCAAAAAGTACCTATACTTTTCGAAAATGCCTAATATTTTTAAAAAAAAAGTACGTATATTTTTCAAAAATACTATAATATTTTTCAAAAGTACTTGCATTTTTCAAAGCTCATAATATTTTTCAAAAATACTTGCATTTTTCAAAGCTCATAGTATTTTATCAAAAATTATGCATTTTTCAAAAGTACTGCATTTTTTGAAAAGTGTCAGACATCTCTCAAAAATACTAGTATTTTCTTAAAAAGTGCAAAATTTCTTTCAAAATACTAATATTTTTATAAAGTGCACAATATTTTCCAAAGTACAAATTTTTTGTGTGCAAAATGCATAACGTGTTTTAATTGCATAATCTTTTATGTGTATGTTTAAAATTTATCTAAGTTCAACATATTATACTAAAAGTTCAAAATATTTCTAACTTGTTTCTATGCTTCAAAAATTTATATTTTCAAAAGGAAAAACATTTTTTATTGTTGGTGCAAGCATTTCTATCGATTTTTTTATGTATGACAAAGGGGGAGAGTATGGTTAAGTTAAGAGTGGCTTAGAAATTTTTTTTCTTCTTCCCAAAGGATCAAAATGAAATCAAAATATTTTCTTCAAAAAGGGGAGAGTTAACTTAAGACTGGAAATTTTTTCTTTTTCTCCCAAAGGATAGAGAGCCTTCCCAATGGATCAAAATGTGTTTTCAAAACATAGATCATATTTTTCTTTCTTTTGATCCCAAGGATTATAATTTAGCCCTTTCAACAAATCTAACTTACGATATTGTCAAACATTGAAAAGGGGGAGATTGTTGGTGCAAGATGCATCAGTGATGTCCTCCTCTTAGTGCTTCAATGTTTGACAATATGCTTAAGTCAGTGATACATTGAACAAGGGAAGGGTGATCAAGAGAGGAGTAACAATGTGAAGAAAAAGTCCTAGTTAACCTAGGCACTAAGTCCTGGTTCTAAGAATTGATCATTAAGGTTCTAAGAATTGAGCATTAAGACCTGGTGAGTGAAGCTGGCCCCCATGTCTTGGTTCGTGGAATTGGGCACTAAGTCCTAGCCGAGGTTGGGCACCTAAGTCCTGGACCTAGGGTTTGGGCATGAAGTCTTGGTCTGAGGGATTGAGCAACTTAGCTGAGTGATGACTAGGGACAGAAGTAGAGACGGGTCGAGGTTCGGACGTCTCGAGATCCGAGAGTATCGAAGGCTAAGCAAAAGTCCACCCGAATGGACTAGGTGTCAACCATCTCCTGAGAGGAGTAGGTGAAAGGCACGTTCCCGGGGGTGGGAACTTAGATGTCGGTTCGACCTAGGGTTTCATGGAAATCCGAAGTGAGAACCAAATCCTTAACGTTAAGATTATTTGCATGTTTGTCTTATACTTATGTATCTTGCAGGTACCTAAAGTTGAAGACAATGCAGACAAACAAACACACAATAGGGCTGGAAAGAAGGCTGCTAGGCGCCCCCATCAAACAGGGCGCCTCATTGATGCAGGAGACTCAATCAACCAGGGAGCCTCAATCAATGAGGCACCTCAATGGTCCAGGGCGCCCTGGTCAAGAGCCTTATCGGCTGCTGCGAGTTCGGCGCGGAGATAAGCTTTGACCAAGCCCTGTGAGGCGCCCCATTCATCACAGGCGCCCCAATGAAGGCTATAAAAGGGGCATTGACCCCTCAGCTCAAGACACAACTTCCAAGATTCATTCTGAGCTTTCTGACTGACGATAAAGCGCTAACGATGAAGCTCTACGTCCAGGAGGCTCCAGGAGGAAGTGTGCGGCACTTCGAAGGTCCAGATCGGCCGAGTCTTCAATTCGTTTTGTTCAGTTTGAATTTACATTCTGCATTTCAATTTATCTATCTTTGTGTTTGTAAATCTTGCATTGTAAGAAGGGTTTCTCCGCCTCCGGAAAGTCCGGAAAGGAGACCATTAGTGGACGGGCGTTCCCGTGCTTAGGCCTTGGATGTACTGACCCTGGGGGGTTGGGAACCAAGTAAAAATCCTGTGTGCAATCTGTCATTCATTTTTTCGTTCCTTTTTACTTTCCGCTTTGCTACTAACTCTTTGATTAGAACGAATCTCGAAAGTCTACGAAAGATAATTTTTGCGAAGTTTTTACGGTTGATATTCACCCCCCCTCTATCGACGACACCGATCCAAAATACCCGAGTAGATGAATTAGCTAAACTGGCTAATTCTTTAGCCCGCTGGATATTGGACAACCCTATATACCATAAGACATTGGTAGCTTAGATTGATAAGGAGACTGACCATGACGAGACACCCAATTGGCAAACACCTTTTGTAACTTTCTTGTAGACAGGCAATCTTCAGGGGGATCCTGGTCAAACTCGTTTATTCAAGTGGCGAGCTCCTCAGTTCACGCTGGTGGGAAATCAGTTATATAGGAGGGCCTTTGCACAACCCCTTCTGAAGTGTATTGGGTTGGAGGATATGAAATATGTAATACGAGAAGTGCATGAGGGCATATGTGATAATCATATAGGAGGGAGAGCATTAGCTCAGAAAACAATACTGTCCAGGTATTTTTGGCCTACTTTGCAAGAAGATGCCAATAAGTTTGTGGCTGGTTGTGAGTCATGTCAGAAGCATTTGTTGGATCGAGAAGAACGATAGAGGGGGGGGGTGAATATCGTTAAACGTTTCGGATTCAAAAAGAGAATAAGCAGCGAAAAATAAAGAAACACAATGCGAACTCAAGCGATTTTACTTGGTTCGGAGTCGTGGTCGACTCCTACTCCAAGGCCCACGGTCGTTGACCGTTTACTGCGAGCAATTCTATATGTGCGCAAATGTTTACAGAGAGATTTTATAGATGTAGTAAAGTAAACTTAAAATTAAGCTCTTTCGTTACCGACGCCTGGTGTGGATTGTACTTCGGAGCAGAGGGTCATCGTCGGCGCTTCAATCTCGAGATGGGAGGTTTCCGGAGCAGAGCGCTTGAGTCGAAGAGCGTAGTAGCGTTGGAAGAATGTGTTGAGAAGCCTTGGGGGTCGAGCCCCTTATATAGTGAGCCTGGGGCTGCCCGAGACGTTAGGGGCGCCCTCTAAGTGTCACTTGATCTGGCAAACTCTCGGTCAGCCATTATCCCTCAAGGATCGGGCTGAGGTTTGAGTTAAACTCTATCCGCTTCGTTGGCTTGAGCCCAGGGCGCCCGAGGCATCCGAGGCGCCCGGGAGCACGGGGGCGCTCGGGAGCATGGGGGCGCCCCGCCCAGTGAGCTTCCGAAGCTTTTTCTTGCTCAACTCTTGTTTGGCTTTTACCTAGGGCGCCCGGGACCTTCCGGACGCCCAACCCAACTGCTGGCTCTTTCCTTTGAGGCGTTCTGAGCTGTAGACACTCGTTCCTTCGGTCCTGCATCCAGGGTTAGTACCAAACATGATAAAGCAAGTATGTTAGTGAGTTTTACAGCCGTAGCTATCTTGGTTCAGACTTTGGGTCTTCAAAATGGAGCCCTAGGTCGAACCGATGCCTACTGTTCCCTCGACGGGGAACGCGTCCTCACCTACTCCTCTTAGGAGAATTTACCTGTTGCCAACCAGCTCCTCCGGTTGGACTTTTGCCCAGGAGTCCTTCGCCAGGTGCCTAGCAGTCCTTTGCTAGGTCTTCGTTACCAAGCAGTCCTTTGCCTGGTGCCTAGCAGTCCTTCTCTAGGTCTTCGGTTCCAAGCATTCCTTCGCCTGGTGCCTAGCAGTCCTTCGCTAGGTCTTCGGTTCCAAGCAGTCCTTCGCCTGGTGCCTAGCAGTCCTTCGCTAGGTCTTTGACTCCTAGCAGCCCTTCGCTAGGTGCCCAGCAGCCCGTCGCCAGGACTTAGGGTTTTAGTGCCTAGCAGTCCTTCGCTAGGTGGCTAGCAGTCCTTTGCTAGGACTTCAATCTGCACACTCAAGTAGCATGTTACATAAACATAACATCTTAACTTTTGAACCCTTTGTCATTATCAAAACACAGGTTCGACTTGGGTGTTGTCTGCACCAACAATCTCCCACTTTTTAATTTATGGCAACCCGATTCGAAAAGTTAAGTTAATCTATACAGTTGATTTAACAGTTTAGTTTTCCCTGGAAGGAATCTCCCCCTAGGTTTTTCAAAGGTTCGTGGGGTTTTGAAAAAATTTCTAAGTTTAAAGATGGAAGTTTTCAACATTTAGAACATTTTTCAAAAGTAATTTTTAGAAGACTTTTTCCAACAAAAATTTGGTTGGGCACTTTTGAAAATTTATTTTTGGAAATTTAGACAAATTTTCAAGTCAATAACTTAGTAGAACATCTTAGAAGCATTTTTTAAAAAGTTTTCAATCTCTTTAATACTTTTAGAAGCTCTATACTTAGAAACTTTTCTATTAGAGAAGTTTAGAAATAAGTACTTAGAGATATTTTGAACATAACTTAAGTTTAAGTATTTAAAAAAATTTTAAAAACTGCTTGGGTTAAGTATTTAGAATCAATTTTGAAAACAATTTAGATCAAGTCCTTTTGAAATAGTTTTGAAAAAAAATAGATTTAAGTACTTTAAAAAGCTAGGTTTAAGTACTTTTGAAATAGTTTTGAAAAAAACTTAGATTAAGTACTTTTTGAAGAAAGGATAAGGTTTTGAAAATTTTGAATTTTGAAAAAATTTTTTAATGCTTCTCTCCTTTCCTATCTCTCTCCCTTTGCCATATATCAAAAAATAAAGCAATATAGCAAAAAATAAATTGCATAAGGATATGACAAAAGAATAATGTGCTATTCTGAACCAATTCAAGATATACACAAACCATTTTCAATTATCTCTTTAGGGTTCTGTTTAACCCAATTAGCTACTTATTGACTGTTATCAACAGTAGTTTTTGCTAGGGTTAGTCAAGTTAAGTGTTCTGTTCAAGTTAGATTTTCTAAACTTGACACTTAACCTGATCACTGTTTAGTTTGTATTTAGTGCCCCAATTACTGCAGATGCACTGACTTAAAGCATCTTGAATTAAGGCAAAGACCTAAGCATCTCAACCCATTCTAGGTTATCATTCAAAAGTACCCTAAGGTGCTTGTGAGATGCTGGCTTCTAGATCTATAGGTGCATGCAGTTCTAGGGTTAGGGCCTAGGCTAAGTCCATTTGCGAAAAAGACCCTAGTTTTAAAGGGGGGGGGGTAGTTTTGAATAAAACTAAATCGAAAAAATTTGCAAAAAGATTTTTCAAACTAAGTAAAAGCTGATCTTGAAACTAAGTAAAGTAGTTTTAAAATTATTTTAGAAATTGATTTTAAAAGCAAGTAAAGCAAAAAAATAGAAAAATAGAGTAAACCTATTCTACCAAGCATAATCCTAACTGCCTTCTTAGTGAGCTGAACTCAGACTCAGGTAGGGGTTTAGTGAATATGTCAGCTAAGTTAGATTTAGAGTCTACATGCTTAAGGACTATTTCACCCCTGGCTACATGATCTCTTACAAAGTGGTGTTTGACTTCTATGTGTTTAGTTCTGGAATGTTGGATTGGGTTCTTAGTTAGATTAATTGAGCTTATATTGTCAATGAAGACCTGAGTTTGGGTGTAGTTAAGCTGGAAGTCCTTAAGAGTGTGCATCATCCATAAGAGTTGTGCTACACACTCTCCTAAGGCTACATACTCAGCTTTAGTTGTGGATAGAGCTACACAGTGTTGTTTTCTGCTGCACCAACTTACTAGACTATTTCCTAACAGTTGATAGCTTCCACTTGTGCTCTTTCTATCTAATTTACAACCAGCGTAGTCAGAATAAGAGTATCCTGACAATTCAAAGGTTGAGGTCCTAGAATACCAAATCCCTACATTTAGGGTGCCCTTAACATATCTTAGTATTCTTTATAAGGCTACTAAGTGTGTTTCCTTAGTACAGGTTTGGTATCTAGCACACATTCCTACGGCAAAGAGGATATCAGGTCTGCTGGCTGTAAGGTATAGTAGACTTCCAATCATACTCCTATAAAGTTTAAGGTCTACTGGTTTACCATCAGGGTCACTATCTATTTTTATATTTGTGGCCATGGGGGTACTTATACTTTTAGAGTTATCCATTTTAAATTTCTTTATTAATTCCTTAGCATATTTAGATTGATGGACATAGTTTCCATCCCTAGTTTGTTTAATTTGTAAACCTAGAAAGAAATTGAGCTCACCAACCAAGCTCATTTCAAATTCATTTTCCATTATTTTAACAAATTCTTTTAGGAAGTTCGAGTTGGTTGACCCAAAGATTATGTCATCGACGTAGATTTGGGCAATAAAGATTTCTTTTCCTAAGGTTTTAATAAATAGGGTTGAGTCAATTTATCCTAGTTTAAATTCTTTAGAAATTAGGTAGGTTGATAAACATTCATATCAGGCCCTAGGTGCTTGTTTTAGTCCATAAAGTGCTTTAGTGAGTTTGTAGACATGGCCAGGTCTTTCTAAGTCCTCAAAACCAGGGGGTTGTCCTACATAAACTTCTTCCTTAATAAGTCCATTTAGAAAAGCTGACTTTATATCCATTTGGTATAATTTAAATCCTTTATGGGATGCAAAGGCTATAACATCCTAATGGACTCAAGTCTGGCTACTGGGGCATATGTTTCGTCATAATCTAACCCTTCTACTTGACTGAACCCTTTTGCTACTAAGCGGGCTTTGTTTCTAACTATTTCTCCTTGATCATTTAGCTTATTCCTAAAAACCCACTTAGTGTCAATGATGGATTTGCCCTCAAGTTTAGATACTAGTTCCCAGAATTGGTTCCTCTCAAATTGGGCTAACTCTTTTTGCATAGGTATGATCCAATTAGGATCAGGTAGGGCTTCCTCTATAGTCTTAGGTTCAATTTTTGAGATCATTGCTATCTGACTAAGGTTTCTATAGGAGGACCTAGTTATGACTCCT
Source organism: Boesenbergia rotunda (assembly GCA_024364735.1). NCBI lineage: Eukaryota > Viridiplantae > Streptophyta > Magnoliopsida > Zingiberales > Zingiberaceae > Boesenbergia > Boesenbergia rotunda. The sequence continues at coordinate 299,005 of JAGFNQ010002145.1, forward strand.
AAAGTTGGATCACCCACGATTTGATCAGTTGGGTGACTGAGTCTGGGTTTCTTGGTTTTTCTAGAACTTGGTTCAGCCTCAGGTCCGGCTGGTCAGTTTGGTTCACTATTTGGTTCGACTACTCGAGTTGGTTCAATAGTTGGTTCAATTGACTCATCAGTTGGTTCAATAGTTAGTTCATTTATGGGTTCAATTAAAGGTTCAACAGCTTGTTCATTATCTTCTTGATCAGTATTTGATGAATTTAGATCTGGATTATCAGATTTTGAGTTGATTTCTTCATCAAATATTAGATTTGTTGTTTCCTCAATTTTCTTAGCTTGTTTGTTGTAAGCCCTATAGGCTCTACTTGTTGTTGAATATCCTAAGAAGATGTCTGGGGTTGACTTAGACTGGAATTTACCTAGATAGTCCTTGGTGTTTAGGATATGGACTTTGCACCCAAAGACCCTTAGGTAATGTAGGTTTGGAAGTCTATGGTAGTATAATTCATAGGGTGTTTTATTGTGTCGTTTGTTAATTAGTACCCTATTTTGGATGTAGTAAGTCGTACTAATTGCTTCTGCCCAATATTGGTTAGCTAGGTTAAATTCATTGAGCATAGCCCTAGCAGCTTCCTGTAGGGTTCTATTTTTTCGTTCAACTATCCCATTTTGCTGGGGGGTTCTAGGACACGAAAATTCATGTATATACCCATTTACCTTACAAAATTCCTCGAATCGTTGATTTTCAAATTCTCCCCCGTGGTCACTCCTAAGTCTTTTGATTTTGGTATCGTTTTGATTTTCAATTAACTTACAAAAATCATTGAATATGTTTAGGGTTTCATCTTTGGTCTTTAGAAACCTAACCCAGGTAAACCTGGAGTAATCATCAACTATTACTAAGCAGTACCGGTTTTCGCTTAGTAACTTGGCTCCATGGGAATCAAATAGGTCAAGATGTAGGAGCTCAAGTGTGGTTTAAGTTAGATAAGACTGAATAAGTTTGTGATTAGATCTGGTTTGTTTATCTTGATTACATGATTCACATATTAAGTTTTCATGATTTTTAATTTTAGGGATACATTTAATTAGGCCAAGTTGGGTAATTTTTAAAATTATTCTTAAATTAGTGTGATCTAATCTCCTATGCCAGAGGTTTGATTGTTCTAACTGAGTTAACATGCATTTAGGTACTAGTGGTAGGTTTATAGTGTAAACATTATTTTTCCTAGTGCCCTTAAGCATGATTTTTGAGTCTTGCAAGTTTTTAATCAGGCAATTAGAGTTGGTAAAAGTAACTACATAACCAGTATCACACAATTGACTTATGCTAAGCAAGTTAAATTTAAAATCTTCAACCAAAAGGACTTTCTTAATAACAAAGTCAGATTTAAGTTCAATGTTACCTGACCCAATCACCTTGAGTGTAGCATTGTTGCCAAATGCTACTGAGCCTAGGTTTTTGAACTTGAGTTTGGTGAATTTCAATTCATCCCCAGTCATGTGTCTGGAGCACCCGCTATCCAACATCTATTGGTCCAAATCTTTATGTTCCTACACATAAAGAGTTTTGTTGATTTAGATCCAATTAGAATCAGAAATAGCCTAAATTGATTTTCACAACCTAGTCTGTCTCACCCAATTTAGAGTTGTCAATCACGTTCACCTTATGGGTTTTTGTGAGATAGGTTTTGATAGTATTATTTTGAAAAATTATGATTTATTTTGAAAGATTTAAATTAATTTTGAAAATAGTTGATTTTTAGTTTGTTTTAAAAACATGTTTTGAATCTACAATTAACTGAAAATTTGTGTTAGATTTGAATTTGACAAAGAATAATTTGAATTTGAATTTCAAAAATTGGCTTCCAGGTCTTGGCGAGGCACTATGCCTTCTTTGGCCGTAGCCTTATTGGATCATCAACCCTTTCCTTGACAAAGTTTTTTAAAGAAATTTCATTTTCAAAATTATTTCTTGAAAAATTCTGGTCTAACTAGTTTGGGTCTTGAATCGGTAGCTTCGGCTAGTTTCACCAATCTAAAGAGACAAAGTAGAGTATACTTGACCTTATTAGAAGAGGCTTCCCTAACGTACTATCATCTCACCGCCACCCAATACTATGTTGTTCAAATTTTAGTTAAGTTGGTTCAGTCCTTAAACTAACCAGTCCTAATTCTAAGCATGGTAAATTGCAGAAATTAAATAAACAAACAATCATGCAATTTGAAAACAGGAATTGAAATTTATCTAACTATAAATATTGTTTTTAATTTGGCTCCCCCTGGACTAAAGCCACGTAATGGTTTGGCAAGATGTGAATCTTGTCCTTGGGGATCTAATACTGATTTGATCCGGTTTGTTTGTTCAGGTACTGTTTGGGTACCCATGCCTGAACTTTAGGTCTGGATTGGTTCAGTATAGCATAGTATGATCTTTGTCTAGACTTGGTTCTATAGCCTAATCCGGATCGATTTAGAACCGACTTCTGTTTTCCAAGAATCATGTCAAGACCCTTGGGACCAGAAGTGAACCGTTCTAAGACTGCTCTTGTAACACCCCAAATTTTCAATGTAATATCATGACGATGTATGAAAAATATCTTTAATGAAATGATATAAATTTCATGCAATCACATTCTATGAAATATCATGAAACTATTTTTATTAATGAAATGTCATGAATGCATGAAATATTATATTCATGAAATGTATATTGGGCTTGGTTTATTGGGCTTGGAAATGAATTAGTAAGAGGTGATAAAAAGGAAAGTGCAAAGTGGAGGAAGCAAGGATCGAACCTTGAACCTATCACTTGCACTAACTCCTTCCTAACCAAATGCTCTAATGGGTGTTTCGTGTTAGGAGAAGGGGAGACATGCTTGTTAAGGCTTGGGCAATGAAGAGACATGTCTTTTCACAAGAGGTGTATAAATAGGAGTAAGAGAAGGAAGTTAGAAAGAAGTTTTTTTTTTCATTCTTCTTCCTCCCTTCTTCTTCCTTGCCGAGCCTAGCCCTTCCCCCTTCCTTTTCGAAATTCCAACCCTAGGGTTCTAACCCTAGGGCAATTGCAAGAAGGAAAGTCCAAGTGCCATTGTCCTCTACCAAGTCCAAGGAACCCTAGAGGAAATTTAGAAGAAAAGGATTTTCACGTACCCTTCAAGTGTAGGGTACCCTACGGTTTAAGGAGAAGGTGAAATTCCAGCGCTAGGATGTAAGTGTCCTCTCGCCTGCGGCATAATTGCTATTGAATGTTTGCTTGTTTGATTCTTTGGAAAAAAAATCCCAAGGACCTTCCTTAAGGAAGTTTCGGCCACCTATGGTTGGAGGTCCAAGGGAGGGTTTTTTTGATCAAACCTTGATACATGCTAGTGCCCTATGGACTCTATACACATATGTGTTGTTTCCAAATTTTTGAGAGAACAAAAATTAGGGTTTTGGTACCCTACAAGGTTTCGGCCAAGCTTGGGTTCCTTGGGGTTGTGAAGTGAATCACTTCTTGATGCATGTCATGAATGCTAAACAAATGTTGTATACATGTGTGTTGTTTTCCAAATTTTTGAGAAGACAAAATTAGGGTTTGGTACCCTATATAACTTTCGGCCAAGGGAGAAAAGTTAGGGCTTTTGTGTGCTTTGCTATCCTATTTTGTTTCCATAATTAGTAGTGTAGATAAAATGTTTGTGTAAATGTTTGTGTGAAGATTGGATGTCAAAAACCTAGCCTACCCTACCCTACAATGTTTCGGCCACCCCTTGCAATTTAGGGTTAGTGGATGCTAACCCCACTTTGAGGTTTAAACCATGTTTCAATTGTTAACATGAAATGTACTTGAGGTGGTTGTAGAAATGCTTGAATGAATGCTTGATTGGAAAACCAAACCCCTCACTTGCAACTTTCGGCCCCAACATGGAACCCTAGCTTAGGGAAGGTCATTTACCTCTAATGTATGCCCTGTTAATAGAGTGCATGATATGGATATATATGTGATGAATGTATGCTTTAATTGGATGAAAAAAAAGGAAAAATTTCCTTATATAACTTTCGGCCAACCCTAGTTCTAGGGTTGGGAAGTATCTAATGAAATCATAAAGCATGCTACTACTTATATGATGTGTGTGTAATTTGTGTGACCTATCTTGTTAGGTATAAAAGCATGCCTTATAGCCCATGGGGCACCCTTATGACATGAACATGATGTGTTTGATAATATGCTTGAAAAGGAATACTCTATTGAAATTGGGATCAAGAGCACCCCTAAATGTGTGGTGTGTCCCTAGGGGATCATGAGCACCCTTGATGAGTGGTGTGTCCCTTTGAGATGTTATTAGGAGTACCTTTAAGCATATACATATATGTGTAATTACATGTTAAGATACTTTACTTTGAAGTTGTGTACCCGACTCGGAAGGGGGTCGTTAAACTAAATCCAATGTACATGTTAACTGAAGGTCATGACATTGGTAGGACGGAAGGGTCCTGCCCTAAATGGATTGGTGGCTCGCTACCCCAATTTATTAGGGAACGCGCTTGATGTGGTACTACAACTGGGCCCTAGATGATGCTATATTTTTAAGTATTTACCTTTATGGAACCTTTTGAAAAAGCATTTTCTCATTATGTGATGATCTTGTTCTGTAAAGACTTAGAAATATTTGATGTGATGCTTATGATGCTTATAATTCCATCTTGATTACTATGTACATGATATGATGTATCGATACGGATTTTGCGAGTAGGCCCGGATTCTTACTAAGCATGTTTTGCTTACTAGTTTCATATTGTTTTCTTATGCTGCAGATAGCGGTAAGAAATACTTGAACTAAAGGAAGAGGCAGAGGGAAAGCTAAGGGATGTGTGTGGTGATGGCTCGGGAAAGAAAGAAGGATTCTTATCTACCATTTTTGTTTAGAATCCAAATTGCTTCCTCTAAAAGATTACAAGTTGTATTACTATATATTGATTGTGTGATGACAGTAAGTTATGTTTAGATTATGCCATACTCTATCTTGCTCAAACCATGTTTAGACCAGTAAACTACGAAGTTAAATGATTTGCTATTATGTTGTAAATGCATGTCGACAAATGATAGGTTTTTGCTCAAGCATGCTTACTACTATTCCTGCATTGTAATTGTTCTACTTGATATACATGCTTAACAATGGTAAATGATATGAATGTATGGACCCGTAACCCCGCCTTTAGGGTAGATATAAGGGCGGGCGTTACAGCTCTTAGGTCCTTGACTTGAGTTTTCAAGGACGAGTTCTCTTTCTCAAGTTTTTCAACTTGAGTAGAGGTTCCTTCTTGAACCTTCTCAATTAAGGATCTAGAGTCAGCTCCCTCTTTCAGGAGTTTTACTTTCTGTCAGAGAGATTCGACTCGGAGTTTAGCTTTCACCAAGTCTCAAGAAAGATACGCAATTAATTCATTTAACTGATTTCTAGTAAAACCACTTACAGTTATTTCTCCATCCTCTGAAAATGTAAGTTTGTCGTCGTCCGGCTCCGATTCTGACTCGGTCTCGATTTCTTCTGAGGCGGTTAGTGTGAGCAGGTTCGACTGTGGGACCTCTTCTTCTTCTTCGGAGGAGGACTCGTCCCACGTTGCTTGAAGTGCCTTCTTTTTTCTCGTCTTCTTTGTTTCCTTCAGATTGGGGCATTCAGTCTTGTAGTGACCTTTCTTCTTGCACTCGTAACAGGTCATGTTTGGTTTGTTCTTTTCATTTGAGGGTTCTGCTAGTTCTTCCTTTCTTCGGCTGGCTTTCCTTCTATTGGTCTGGTTCTTTAGTTCTTTGTAGTAGTCTCGGGCTAGCCGAACCAGCTTTGGTCGATTTCCCTCGCTGTCTTCTGAGTCTGAGTCTGAATCAGACTCGGGTGCAGGTTGAGGCTTCATCTTGGTTGTCTTTCCAGCTTTATCTGCAACAAAAGCGATGCCTTTCTCGGCCAGATTATAGTTAGTCTGCTCATGCAATTCTAATTCAGAAAATAGTTCATCTAACTTAATTTTATAAAGATCCCTTGAAACTTTGTACGCATCTACCATAGATGCCCACAAAGTGTTTCTTGGGAAAGCGTTAAGGGCGTACCTTATCAGGTCACGGTTTTCTACCTTGTGACCGATGGTGTGTAGACTGTTCATCAGCTCCTGAATTCTGGCGTGGAGTTGAGCTGCAGATTCACTGTCCTTCATCTAGATGGTGTATAGCTTGTTCAGCAGAAGGTCCCTCTTGCTGATTCAAGTGTCAGAGGTTCCTTCGTGTAATTCAATCAGCTTACCCCAGAGTTCTTTTGCGCTGTTGAATGGACCCAACCGGTTCAGCTCCTCCTTAGTTAGGCCACATTGGAGCGTTTGGGTCGCTTTGGCATCAGCTTCAATTTTCCTTTTGAGTGAAGCGTCCCAATCAGTGTAAGATTGTTGTACTCCGTCACCATTCTTTGGTATTTCCAGTCCGGACTGGATTATTATCCACATGTTTACCTGAGTTTTCAGGAGGACCTCCATCCTACTCTTCCAGTAGGAGAAGTCTTCTCTACTGAAGAGCGGTGGTCTTGCGGTACTGAAGCCTTCTTGCATGGCCATTAAGTATTTACTGAAAAAGACAGAGAAAAGGAAAAAAAAAGTCTTAAGACTTGGTCTTGGATTAGCAATGCGGAAAAAAATAATTATCGAGTGGTGTTGCACCGGCCTCGATTAACGATAAAATTTTGAAAAAAAATTAAAACAATTCGAAGAAAATCCAAAAAATTCTCAAATTGGTGGTTGCACCAAATTTGAGTTTCCCCGCTCTGATACCACTTGTTGGATCGAGAAGAATGATAGAGGGGGGGGGGGGTGAATATCGTTAAACGTTTCGGATTCGAAAAGAGAATAAGCAGCGGAAAATAAAGAAACACAAATGCGAACTCAAGCGATTTTACTTGGTTCGGAGTCGCGGTCGGCTCCTACTCCAAGGCCCACGGTCGTTGATCGTTTACTGCGGGCAATTCTATATATGTGCAAATGTTTACAGAGAGATTTTATAGATGTAGTACAGTAAACTTAAAGTTAAGCTCTTTCGTTACCGACGCCCGGTGGGGATTGTACTTCGGAGCAGAGGGTCGTCGTCGGCACTTCAATCTCGAGATGGGAGGTTTTCGGAGCAGAGCGCTTGAGTCGAAGAGCGTAGTAGCGTTGGAAGAATGTGTTGAGAAGCCTTGGGTGTCGAGCCCCTTATATAGTGAGCCTGGGGGCGCCCGGGATGTTGGGGGCGCCCTCCAAGTGTCACTTGATCCGGAAAACTCTCGGTTAGCCATTATCCCTCCAGGATCGGGCTGAGGTTTGACGGGGGCGCCCGGGACGCTGGGGGCGCCCGGGTTGACTGAGTCCGCTGGCTTCTCGCTGAGTTAAACTCTATCCGCTTCGTTGGCTTGAGCCCAGGGCGCCCGGGAGCACGGGGGTGCCCCGCCCAGTGAGCTTCCGAAGATTTTTCTTACTTAACTCTTGTTTGGCTTTTACCTAGGGCGCCCGGGACCTTCCGGGTGCCCAACCCAACTGCTGCCTCTTTCCTTTTAGGCGTTCTGAGCTGCAGACACTCGTTCCTTCGGTCCTGCACCAGGGTTAGTACCAAACATGATAAAGCAAGTATGTTAGTGAGTCTTACAGCCGTAGCTGTCTTGGTTTTGACTTTGGGTCTCCAAAATGGAGCCCTAGGTCGAACCGATGCCTACTGTTCCCTCGACGAGGAACGCGTCCTCACCTACTCCTCTCAGGAGAATTTACCTGTTGCCTACCGGCTCCTCCAGTTGAACTTTTGCCCAGCAGTCCTTCGCCAGGTGCCTAGCAGTCCTTCGCCAGGTCTTCGTTACCAAGCAGTCCTTCGCCTGGTGCCTAGCAGTCCTTCTCTAGGTCTTCGGTTCCAAGCAGTCCTTCGCCCTTCGCCCTTCGCTAGGTCTTCGGTTCCAAGCAGTCCTTCGCCTGGTGCCTAGCAGTCATTCGCTAGGTTTTTGACTCCTAGCAGCCCTTTGCTAGGTGCCCAGCAGCCCGTCGCCAGGACTTAGGGTTGTATTGCCTAGCAGTCCTTCGCTAGGTGCCTAGCAGTCCTTTGCTAGGGCTTCAATCTGCACACTCAAGTAACATGTTAGATAAACATAACATCTTAACTTTTCAACCCTTTTCCATTATCAAAACACAGGTTCGACTTGGGTGATGTCTGCACCAACAACATCAACATATCTTTCATCGCCCGACCGAGTAAGTCAGGACTTCTACAGTATCATGACCTTTTGATTAGTGGGGGATGAAAATTGTGAGTCTTTCCTGACTAGACCTCAACAATAGAAATTTTTGTTGGTTATTATGGATTACTTCTCTAAATGGGTCGAGGCTGAGCTCCTTGCTCGAATAACTGAAGAGGCTATCATGAAGATTCTATAGAGAGATATAATTTGCAGTTATGAGATCCCCTACAAGTTGGTATCGGACAATGGATAACAATTTCAAAGTCGGAAGCTCAGAGAATGGTGTGAAGACCTAGGTATTAAACAAACCTTCACTTTAGTAGCTTATCCGCTGAGTAATGGTTAGGCAGAGGTGGTCAACCAGGAGATTATCCGGGGACTCATGATTAAACTGGACCATGTTGGCGGAAGCTGGGTCGAGAAGTTGCTTAGCATCTTCTGAGCCTACCAGACTACACCTAAGGAAGGAACAGGTCAGACTCCATTTCACTTGGTTTATGTAGGTGAGACAGTCATCTCTGTCGAGATTGGGAAAGTATTAACTAGAAAGTAATTAAACGAAAATGACAACAATGATCGAGAGCGACTTCTTGACTTAGATTTGGTGACTGAGCTCTGAGATAAAACCACTGCTCGATTGACTGCTTATCATTAGCGGATGAAGCAAACCTACAATAAGAGGGTAGTTCCGCGAGCATTCTAGGCGGGTGATCTTGTCTGGAGGCGAATAAAGCCAGTAGGGGGCGTTGGTAAGCTTGACCCCCAGTGGATTGGACCTTACAAAGTTATCGGGAAGCTTTCTAGTGGGAGTTACTATTTACAAGAGCTAAACGGGAAGAAGCTGGAGTGGCCTTGGAGTGCTAATCATTTGCAACCATATCAGACTCAATGAGTATCGGTCTTTTCTCATCTATTCTGTGTTCTTTCAAATATAGCTTGTATTTTTTGGTAGTATTAATAAAAGGTGAGAAACAAACATTATTCTCAAATTGGTCGGGAGCTTGTGGCTGAAGGAGCCCTTAATGAGGTGTTGACCTTTAACGTGGCTTGAAGGCGCCCTTAATGAGGTATTTTCCCTTAGCGTGGCTCAACCTTCCAGCTCGAAAGCTCATAGCTGAAGGTGCCCTTAACGAGGTGTTGGCTCTTAATATGGCTTGAAGGCACCCTTAACAAGGCATTTTCCCTTAGCGTGACTCAACCTCCTTGCTTGGATGCTCACGGTTGAAGGTGCCTTTAATAAGGCATTAGCCCTTAACGTGGTTTGAAGGCGCCCTTAACGAGACGTTTGCCCTTAATGTGGCTCAACCTCCTAGCTTAGGAGCTCGCAGTTGAAGGTGCCCTTAACGAGGCATTGACCCTTAACGTGGCTCAACCTCCCAGCTCGGGAGCTCGTGGTTGAAGGCACCCTTAACGAGGCGTTAGCCTTTAACATGGCTTGAAGGCTCCCTTAATGCGGCGTTTGCCCTTAACGTGACATTTGCCCTTAACGTGGTTCGACCTCCTAGCTCAGGAGCTTGCGGTTGAAGGTGCCCTTGACGAATCGTTAGCCCTTAACGTGGCTTGAAGGTGCCCTTAACGAGGCATTTGCCCTTAACGCGGTTCAACCTCCTAGCTCGGGAGCTCGCGGTTGAAGGTGCCCTTAATGAGGCGTTAGCCCTTAACGTGGTTGGAAGGCTCCCTTAACGAGGCATTTTCCCTTAGTATGGCTCAACCTCCCAGCTCAGGAGCTTCCAGTTGAAGGAGTCCTTAATGAGGCATTGGCCTTTAACGTGGTCTGAAGATGACTTTGGCGAGGCGTTATTCTATCTTGCTCGGAAGCTGCTTTCTAAGCTTTGTTCATACGGGAGCGCTTCGATAAGGTTAGCATTAATAGAGAACAATTAGAGGGGATGAAAAGAGCATTCATTTCAGAAGTCAAAAGAAGTTTTATAGTTTAGCTCCAGAGCGGGAGTATTCCACTTTAAACAAAGGTTAATCTACTTTAGACTATTCTCTCTCCGAGTCTGGTAGTTTCTCCCACACTTTATCCAGGTCGAGGAAGATCATGTCAGCGCCTGACTTTAGAACCTTGGCCCTGCCTATCTATATAATTGCGCCCTCAATGCCTTGTGTCATTCAACTAATTATCTGGGTGCCCAATAAATTATGGTATTCTTGCGAGTACAAGAATTCCTCTTTGAAGGTTTGGCACCGACCATCTTCATTGGCCTAACCAGCCTCTAGATCATTAATAGCCCTCTCCCGGCCGACCTTCACCTTGTCCAGGAGAGCAGTTGCCCCGTCCTGGGCTTTCAATGCTTCTTGGAGCTGCTCCTTGATTGCGGCCAGTACCTCCTCCTTTCGTTGTCATTCGGCCTGTTCGTCCGACAGCTGATTAGCGGCTGCTTGCAGTGCAACCTCTTGGTCGGCCATATACTTTTCTTGTTGCTTGGCCTTGGTAGCTAGACACTCGTTCTCAAGAGTCAGGGGGTAATTTGCTTGGTATACAACTTATCTTCCTTCCTTCTTCATGACCTTCAGATTATGCTCCAAGACTTGTATGGTATCCAAGCCTGCTCCAATTTCTCTCTAAGCTAACGAGCTAACTCGGCTTGAGGATGGGGCTCTTCTCGAGCTTAGGCTGCTTTAGCCTCTGCTTCTTGGGTCGCCTGGGTTAGGATCTGAGCCTCCAGCTCGGTAATTCTCTTATCTGATGTCTCAAGTTGGTGAACTAGTAGGGGTACTCGGGTGGACATCTCAAGGTGCTCGGTCCAGACCTATTTGGTTAAGACATTTCAAAAATTATGTTTAACTAAGCAAGGAAGAGGTGTTGTTTTACTTTTAGTATGAAGCCGCTTAGTCTGGAATTTACTTATAGTGTATTCTCTTGCTTTAGCTTATCAGTGTATTCCCCGGTGCGGAGCTTCTCCAATAGGCTACCTGGGCGGGGGACTTGAGCTTCTCCAGTTGGGGAATGGGGACTTGGGGTCTGGGTGGCTATCTATGCGGGAGGTACAGTTGATTGGTTGGTTGACCGCGGTATCTTAGCTTCTCTTGGGGCCGACAGTGTGTTCTCGCTCAACCTAGGGGTCTCTGTAGGTGTGCTTTCGGCCTGGGTCTTGACTCACCTAGAGGCCTTCTTGGACATACATTCTTTTGCCTCTTGTGGAGCACCGGTTGGACTTTCTTTTCTATGGGAGCAGCTTCAATCGATCCCAATTCGGCGCCTGGCACAACGCTGGCCGGTTGCTCCTCTTCTATTTCCTCTGTGATGGGGGACAGACTTGGAGATCTTCGGTCTTTTGTAGCTCATCTAGACTCACCCTCTAAGCTAACCTCGGTATAGCCAGTAGCCATGGGCTCTCAAGCAGGAGGTAGGTTGGCTTCACTCTCAGCTCCATCACGCTCTATTGAGACTTTGGGTGTTAGAAAAGCTACTAAATTGCCCCTATCCCATTTCATGGGCTTGGTAACGAAGATGTTCAATATCATTTCTTCTGCAGCATATAAGGGAATCATCAGTTAGTATTAATAAGTCTTAAAAAGTAAAAAACTTTTACCAAGATCCAGTTCTAGCTCTGTTGTGTTAGGAATAAGACCCACCTGGTAGAATAAGCCTTCGGTGCGAAGGAGTACGAGGGTGTCGTAATCCATGTCGACTAGGATTGCTTGGGCCTTGAGAAAACCCGGTCGGGTAGTTGAGTTACTTAGGAAGGCTTATATAGATGAATCGGTCCTTCCATTCCTTGTGGGAAGAAGACAGTCGACTTAGAAACTTCAGGTTTGATTGGGCCATGAAGTGAAAAGATCCTTAACTAGTTTGCTTAGGGTGGAAAAAGTAATGGAAGAACAAAGGGGTCAGGGGATATCATACAACTTAAAAATAGTGGTTACGCCACTCATCTGGGCGATGGCGTTAGGGGACATTTGATGGAGAGGGATATCAAAATACCTAGATATTTCTTGGAAAAAGAAAGGGATCTGGAACCTAAGTCCATATTCTATATGGTCTAGGAAGAAGATGTGGAACCCTTGAGGTGAGGCACACAAGACTTGGTCGCCTAGGGGTACTCTAATCATAAAATCCCCGACTATCCCATACTCAATAAAAAATCTGGGATATTCTCTCTCCCCACCTTAGAGGAGAGGGTCTCATACCAATAGGACATGAACATGGGTTTAGAAGCCATGTATTACAAAGAAAGGAGAACTTACGGAAGGGAATCGGAGGCTGGTCAGCAAGTTGGAGAAGAGCTCGAGTGTGAAGAGGATAGGACAGAAACTTGGTAGAGGAGGTCACAAAGCAAGGTGTGGCGGTCTCTCCTCACGTGGCCTATTTATAGGGTTCGCCCTAAATGTTAGGTCGTTGGACACGGAGTGGTAGTTCGGGCCATCTCATCGTTCGCGACAAGTTTATTGGGGCAATTGGCCCAAGTATGATCGAGTGGATCATGGTTTTGATGTGTGTGTGTCAATATGATTAAGTTAGGATTTCATGTTGATCTAATATGTGTATGTGAGTGTGCAGGTTTGCAGGATACACATAGACTTAGTTGGACGTCTTCGGGGCCGGTGAAGGATGGCATGGGAGACAAGCCGAGGGCTTACATGCATTCGAGGGACCGTGGATAAAGCAGGGACGATGTGCCGAGAGAAGTGGACTTCGAGGCGGTTAGTGCGAGTAGGTTCGATTATGGGACCTCTTCTTCTTCTTCGGAGGAGGACTCATCCCACGTTGCTTGAAGTGCCTTCTTCTTCCTTCTATTCTTTTTGGTCTCCTTTAAGTTCGGACACTCCGTCTTGTAGTGACCTTTCTTCTTGCACTCGTAGCAGGTCACGTTGGGCTTGTTCTTTTCGTTTGCGGGTTCAGCTGGTTCATCCTTTCTTCTACTGGCTCTTTGTTTGTTGGTTTGGTTCTTTAATTCCTTGTAGTAGTTTCTTGCCAGTCAAACCATCTTGGGTCTATCTCCTTCTTCGTCTTCTGAGTCTGAGTCTGAGTTAGACTCGGGTTCAGGTTGAGGCTTTTTCTTTGTTGTCCTTCCAGTTGTACCTGCAACAATGGCAATACCTTTCTCGGCCAAATTGCAGTTAGTCTGTTCGTGTAACTCTAATTCAGAGAATAATTCATCTAATTTAACTTTTGAAAGGTCCTTTGAAACCTTGTATGCATTTACCATAGATGCCCACAAGGTGTTTCTAGGGAAAGCATTTAAAGCGTACCCTATTAAGTCACGGTTTTCTACCTTGTGACCGATGGTGTGCAGTCCATTCATCAGTTCCTGGATTCGGGCGTGAAGCTGAGCAGCTATTTCGTTGTCGGTCATTTTAATTGTATACAGCTTGTTCAGGAGGAGATCCCTCTTGCTGATCCGAGTGTCTGATGTTCTTTCGTGCAGCTCGATCAGTTTCCCCCACAGCTCCTTGGCACTATTGAAGGGACCCACCCGGTTCAGCTCCTCTTTTGTTAAGCCGCATTGGAGGGTCTGGGTCGCCTTTGCATCCGCTTCAATTCTCCGTTTCAGAGCGGTGTCCCACTCTGTGTAAGTCTGAGGTACTCCTTCAGCATTTCTTGGAATCTCCAGTCCGGACTGGATGATTATCCATATGTCCACTTGAGTTTTCAGGTGGACCTCCATTCTGCTCTTCTAGTAGGAGAAATCCTCCCCACTGAAGAGAGGTGGTCTTGCGGTGCTGAAGCCTTCTTGCATGGCAATTATCTGAAATGTAAACTAAGCAAAAAAAAAAAGAATATCCCAAGACTAGGTCTTGGATTAGTAGTGCGGGATAAAGAAAAAAAATATTTGTCGAGGGGTGTTGCACCAACCTCGATTAACGAGAAGAAATTTAAAAAAAATAAAATAAAGAAAATTTCGTAGAAATCTGAAAAATTCTCAAATTGGTGGTTTCACCAAATTTGAGCTTCCCCGCTCTGATACCACTTGTTGGATCGAGAGAACCGATAGAGGGGGGGTGAATATCGAAAAACGTTCGGATTTAAGAATTAGAAAAATTATGCAGCAAAAATTAAAACAATCGCGAACACAGGTAGTTTTACTTGGTTCGGAGCCTAGGTCGACTCCTACTCCAAGGCCCACGGTCGTTGACCATTTTCTGCGGGCAATTCTATATTTTCGCAAATCTGTTTACAAGATTAAATTTACAAGTATAGCAAAATAAACTTTAATAAGAAAACTCTTCTTTTACCGATGTCCGATGTAGGTTGACTTTTCGGAGCAGCGGGACGTCGTCGGCTCTTGAGTCTTGAGTCGGGAGGTTTCCGGAGCAAAGCGCGGGAGCAGAAGAGAGTGTATTCGTTTGAAAGAATGATTGATTAAGCCTTGGGGTCGAGGGCCCTTTTTATAGCACCTAGGGGCGCCCGGAACGTCGGGGGCGCCCCCCACTTGTCAGCCGATCCGAGTTCTTCTCGGTCAGGTCTGATCCCTTCAAACTCGGGATCAGATCTTGACTGGGGGCGCCCGGGACGCTGGGGGCGCCTGGATTGACCGGGTCAACTCTCATCCGTTGGCTTCTCGCTGGCTTACTTCGTTGGCTTGACCTGGGGCGCCCGGGAGCACGGGGGTGCCCGGGAGCATGGGGGGGCGCCCCGCCCATAAGCTGCCGAAGCTCACCTTGCTTTACTTTGTTTTGTGATCACCTTGGGGGCGCCCGGGACACTCCGGGCGCCCTGGTCAGCTGCTGCCTCACTCCTTTGAGGCTTTCTGAGCCGCAGACACTCGTTCCTTCGGTCCTGCATCCAGGGTTAGTCCAAAACAACATAAAGCAATAGGATGTTAGTTTATACAGCCTTAGCTGTCTTAGTTCTGACTTTGTGCCTCCTAAATGGAGCCCTAGGTCGAACCGACGCCTACTGTTCCCTCATCGGGGAACGCGTCCTCACCTACTCCTCTCGGGAGAATATACTTGATGCCAACCGGCTCCTTCGGTTGGACTTTTGCCCAGCAGTCCTTCGCCAGGTGCCTAGCTGTCCTTCGCCAGGTCTTCAGTACCAAGCTGTCCTTCGCTTGGTGCCTAGCAGTCCTTCGCTAGGTCTTTGTATCCTGACATTCCTTCGCCAGGTGCCTAGCTGTCCTTCACCAGGTCTTCAGTACCAAGCTGCCCTTCGCTTGGTGCATAGCAGTCCTTCGCTAGGTCTTTGTATCCTGGCATTCCTTCGCCAGGTGCCTAGCTGTCCCTTCGCTAGGGATTTGCCTGCACACTTGGGTAACATGTTAGAGAAACAATATACCTTAACTTTTGAACCCTGTTGCCATTATCAAAATACAGGTTTGACTTGGGTGCTTTCTGCACCAACACTTTATCTCCGAACCATGTAAACTGGTTTGCCTTCTTAGTTGTTAGGTTTAGTTTAATTGCATTTCCGCTTGCGCACTAACAACGTGTAGGAAGAAAATCGAGAAGTTGCTATTCACCCCCCCTAGCAAACAACAAGGTCCCCATAAGTGGTATCAGAGCGAGGTTCGCTCATCTACGGACTAACCGCTGAGAGAGCAAAAAGCTAGAGGAGAGGCGATTGAAGAATGATTTGGGGATGACATCAGCATTCCACCATCCTACGATCGCGAGAGTTTCGAGTATTGGAAGATGCGGATAAAAACATGGTTCGGTATGGATTGGAACTACATGATCGCGCTAGAAGAGTCATTTGAAGTTCCAAGAGATAAACATGAGAAAAAGCTCTGACTATGACATTGGACTAAGGAGCAACAAGCCCAATCAAAGGCAAACGAAAAGGTAATTCCCATATTAATCGATGTTTTGCCTAATGATATAATTAGTGGTGTAGGTGAATACAAAAACGCACACAAATTATGGAGCAAGGTATTAACGTTTCATGAAAATCCTACACAAGTTTAAGTAGTGGAAGAGCTCAAGGAAATAAGCTCAACATCCGAAGAGGAGGAGAAAGGAGAAAGGAGAAAGGAGAAAAAGATTCATCCATATCATCAAGTGAAGTGGCACAAGAAAGTGAAAGATCATCCACTTCATCAAGGGAAGAAGAAGAGGCCTCCACTTCAAGGATTGAGGGGGAGGAGAGACCACCCTTGATACCGGAGCAAGAAGAAGCATCTATCTCCACCAAAGCAAAGTCAAAAGATCATATTATTTGTTTTGGGTGCAACAAGAAGGAACACTACAAGGATAAGTGTCCATTAGGTAAAAAGGAGGTAAACCCTAAACCCAAGTCAATTCTTTTAAAATTTAACATGGGTTGTAGGGAAAAGAAGGAGAAAAGACACATTAGGTGTTACACATGTGGAGAGCTAGGACACTACCACACCAAATGCTCAAGGAAAGAAGAGTTCAAGAAATTGAAGCATTTGAGGAAGTAGGAGAAGAAGAAAAGCTCATTTCAAGGAGGTGCTATAAGGGTAAGGGAGGTAATCCCTAACTCTAAGCATTTTTCAAATTCCTCTATGTGTGGTAGAAATAATAAAAATCGTTTACCTTTGCATATTAGAAATAATAATGAGAATTATTTATCTATGCATAATTTTGGTTTTAGGTATTACGATAAAAATAGGACTAATGTTATATCTCAAAACCCTAAGAAATTTATGTGTCATGATAAACCTAGAATTGTTTGGCCTAAGAACCAAGGCATTAACCCAAAGAAAGGGAGACACATGCCTAGACAAACGGGTAGATCTAAAAATGTCCAAAATGGACATGGTGATGCTATGGTTAAGAACCTAGAGAAGGAAAATCAAGTCTTGAGGGCAATGCTTGATAGATTAGAGAAAATCCTAGAAAGATTCACTAGTGGATCTAAGGGTTTAGGCATGATGTCGGGTAGTCAAAACCATGACAATGATAGACCGGGTCTAGGATACCGATCTAGTAGATCAAATGCTATTAAAAAGTCATATGCAAGGATGTCATACGACTATAGCAAGGGGAAGACCAAAAATGGCAAGGAGAGGTCATTTAAAGGAGAGAAGAAGAATTTAAACAAGGACAATGTATATAGAGTTAAGAAAGTTAGGGTTGTAGGCCAAGAGGTACCGGAGGTACACATGTGTAGCCTTGCCATTATAGATGAGTCACCTAGGGAGGTGACTAAGGCTAAGAGTTCAAGGGGGAGCTCTAGGAGTCAAATTGGGATCCATGGTCAATGGATCTCAAGAGAGTTTCTTCAAAAGGACTAGATGAATTGTGGAATGTGCCAAAGGATGTGGAAACAAATTTGAGTCTTAATCCTAGGAATTTGACACATTAAAAGTAATGTATCATACAAAAATATGACAATGAAGCTATATTGCTTGAAAATGGGTTCTTAATGTGGAAATGTCATATAAACTAATGCTAAGGTTGCATTAAGGTTGGGGATGAAAAGATACATCAAGAAGAGATCAAAACTAGGACTTTAGGTCAAGGTTCAATTGAATCATTTAGATAGTTTTGAGTTTTGTGTCAATCTTGAGATTGGTGATAGATACATGGGTAGATGTATTTTTCCCAAGTAGACACAGACACCATAAACCTCTCTAAAATATTTGAGAATATTTGGAGATTTGTGAAATTTATGGTACATTTCTGAATTTGGGTGAGAAATGCTGAAATATAGGGTACCAGTCGACTGATGTAGAGGCAATCGACTGGTCCAGTTTAAATCAGAAACTAGGTTATTCAATACAGCAGTCGACTAATCCCCCATCAGTTGACTGATCTTTCTGTTTGGTTCATCATTCGACTGGCCCTGGGGCAGTTGACTGATGTAGGGAATCTTTTAAAAGAACAACCGCGCGGGGGACGACCGAACCTAGGGTTCCAGCGCCGCCCCTTGCGATTTCTCTTCTCCCTCGACCTCCCCAACTATTCTAAGTCTTCCCAAGGTCCTGAAATCGTGGTTCTTGCTTTCCTTCATCTTAGATCCAAGTCTAGGGCAAGAAAAACCTCCTCCTTAAGTCAATCTCGATCATTCGCCATCATGCGACCGGAGGAACGGTAATGGATCATTTGCCTTATTGCTATCATTTGATTCGTGATTCATGACTAACTCCTCATTTTGTGCATGTTTACCATATTTTTCCTCCTTGATTGGGTCATTGTTGGTACATGCATATGGGGGTTGCATTTAGGGCTAGGGCAAAGAGAAGGGCTGGTGAGGGTTCATCCAAACAGCAGTCCCTAGATCCTGAGGCACCTCGATTCCGTTCCGAGGCTTGCTGGCAGATATTTAACAACGCTGACTTCATTTTGATGAACTGTAGATATCTCAATCGAACATACTTCCAGGAGATCACTCCTCACATTATTGAGATAATCACGCATTTTGGATTAAAAAAAACTAGTATACTGTCAACGTTATGCCAATTTTGACCTATGCAAAGAGTTTTATGTCAATCTTACGTGTATTAATCCCGATGAAGGTACATATGTGTCTATGGTACAGGGGGTTACCATTCCTTTCACACCTGCATTATTAGGATCATTTTTAGGGTGTAGGGTTTCAGATCACCCATTCACATGTTTCCCCACTATCATTGAGCCATTGACCTTGCCCAATGTCATCATTGATCAAATTTATCGTCATTATTTTGATAATCCTCGACCTCTTCTACAGCGTATCTTCATAGCTAGGCGCATGAGTCCAATTAGTAATGTCTTGTATAAAGTCGTCCTAGACTGCATCCTGCCCATTGTCACCAAGGGAAGGTCAAAAATCAAGTTGCCTCACTTGGTGATGATGTATGCATTAGAGAGGAGGTTAGACATTGACATTTACTGTCATGTGTTCGCATCTATTGTCCATTTTTCTCATGACGTCAATAGGAAAATCTACATGTCATTCAGTCATGTTTTGACTGAATTCTTTTTGTCTAGTGGTATTTAAACCACTAGGGGTCAAGTACATCAACTATCTAAGGACTACGACCAGATTGGTTCTAGGTAGCTCTCCTTGGTTGGGATCGAGAGGCGCCAGGGAGTGATGGTCTAGCGACGACGTGATGCTTCTTTCAGTTCTAATGATCATGAGGAGGCTGCTCCTATTGCTACATTTGCTGTTGCTCCTGCTAGGATGACAGAGGAGTGACTCTCCCGACTAGAGACAGAGATGCATTGACTTAGGTAGGACCTCCAGAGTGTTCAGCAGCGGCAGGTTGATATTCAGGGGGAGGTTCACGGTCTCACGGAGCACTTTCAGAGGTTCCAATAGCGACAGGATGACATGTATGACATGATGCAGCGCTGGAACCTTATGTATCAGGCCCCTCCTCCTCCTCCTCCTCCAGGCGATGATATGTAGGCTCAGCATGATTTGGTGGTGAGGATGTTGAGAGTTGTTTGGATCAAGCATGTTTATTATTATCTCTCAAACACCATTTTTGATATTGTACTATTTGGGGATTTCAGGGCTATGACCCTTGTTGTACTTATTTATGTTTTGGCATTGCTTATATGAACTTTTAATTCATGATTTGATATTGCTCATATGATATGTTATTATCTTGTTATTATGGTTGTATAAAAAGTTCAATATATCTTCTATCAAGGGTTTATGGTATAAAGGGGGAGTTTTATCACTTGTTTTGTCTTAAGGATTTATATGAAAAAAGGGGGGAGATTTGAAAACATTTCTATGTTTTAAATGGTATATGATAGACTTGGAAAACACATGGTTTCAAATCTAGAATGAAAAGTTGATACAAAATGGATTGTTTTCAAAAATTGAAATTTTTGTCAAAAAGTTAAGCATATTTGGTATTTTCATGAAAGTATATTTTTCTAGAATAGAATATATCATAAGAAAAATGCTTGCAAAATTTCAAAATTTTTTGAATTTTGTTGAATTTTTTAGGAGTTTCTAAATTTCGATTGAAAATTTAGAATGCAGTGTATCAGTTGACTACCCCTGGGGCAATCGATTGATCTTTCTGTGGGATTGCGTTTCGAAGGCACCAGTCGACTGGTAACTGACGCAGTCGACTGGTACTTCTGTTTTATGATTTCTGGGTTTTTTAGAAATAGGAAGGAGTTCTAATTGATACCAAGAGTAAGTATTGCTTGGGGCAATCGTTTTGATGGTGTTAAAGGGGGGAGAATGTGTGGTTTTAAGTTAGGTTTAAACTTAATTTGTGGAGTTAGTGTTTAACTTAACTTGTGGTTATGGAAAATTAAAAATTATGTGGAGGGCATAAGTTAAGGGGGAGTATGCATTTGTTTATGCTGCTTAAATTACTATGTCTTTAATTTTCAATTATTATTGTTGTTTTTGCACATAACTTAAATATATTTCCACACATCAAAAAGGGAGAGATTGTTGGGGCAATCGGCCCAAGTATGATCGATTGGATCATGGTTTTGATGTGTGTGTGTCAATATGATTAAGTTAGGGTTTCATATTGATCTAATATGTGTATGTGAGTATGCAGGTTTGCAGAATACACATAGACTTAGTTGGACGTCTTCGGGGCCAGTGAAAGATGGCATGGGAGACAAGCCGAGGGCTTGCATGCATCCGAGGGACCGTGGACAAAGTAGGGACGATGAGCCGAGAGAAGCGGACTTCGAAACATACGTGAATGATGGCATGGGAGGCAAGCCATGGGTTTGCATGCATATGAGGGACGAGAGCCAAAGTTGAAGAGGGCTTGAAGACAACATATTGAGGCTGTTGGAGCAGGGACGATGAGCTGAGGGAAGCAGACTTCGAGGCATACGTGAAGGGTGGCATGGGAGACAAGCCACGGGCTTGCATGCATCCGAGGGACGAGAGCCAAAGTCGAAGAGGGCTTGAAGGCAACAGATCGAGGCTGCTGAGTGAAGAGTCAACTGAGTCATGAGGATTCGAGTGCTGAGAGAACTGTACTCGGGAAGAGAAATCCTAGGGTTCAAGTGCTGAAAGAATTGTACTCGGGAAGGGAAAACCTAGGTGGCATTGATCAATCGACTGAGGTAGAGCACAAAGAGATCAGCCGACTGGTACTGGACCAGTTGACTGGTGCAATCGACTGGGCAGTCGACTGGTGTCGACCAGAATGCGAATCGTCAAGGAGGTGACATTTGAATTCACGAAGACTAGTCGACTGCCTTAGGGGAAGTCGACTGGTGTCGACCAGAATGTGAATCGTCAAGGCGGTGACATTTGAATTCGCGAAGACCAGTCGACTGCCCCTAGGGCAGTCGACTGGTAACGGTCAAAATAGGATCGAGCTCTATTTGAGAGAGCTCGTGTTTGACTACTTCTTCTTGGTGAAACAAGCTTGGTTAGAGCCTGTTAATAGCCTGCAAGTGCTCAGGCCGTGTCAAAGGGTTGTGGCGAGGTTTCTGTACCCACATGGAGCGACAAAAGCTAGCCGGAGGTGTTCCGAGGAATCATCCAGTGATGGATCGGGATCGTCCACCTTATGGACAGCCGTGGAATAGGAGCTTCATCTCCGAACCACGTAAACTGGTTTGTCTTCTTAGTTGATAGGTTTAGTTTAATTGTATTTTCGTTTGCGCACTAACAACATGTAGGAAGAAAATCGAGAAGTTGCTATTCACCCCCCTCTGGCAAACAACAAGGTCCCAACAAAGTTAACCAAGGTGGAAATTTAGCTTGCGTTGCAAGTTACTCGTCGGCCTGCTAGAATATAGGCACAGGACGAGTGACGGTTAAGATGATTGATGCACGAATGAGCCTCAAATTTAGATATTTATAAATTGAAAACCCTAGCTCACAAAATTAAAATGTAGTACAGGGGCCTTAAGTTATATTTTTCCAAGGACTAGTTGTGAATGTTTAGTTCAAGCTTGAAAGTTGTTGTCGTTTGATTTGTTTTTGAGTTTTCAAATAAGGTTGGGGGTTTAATATGCAAATAAGGAATGAAATAGCAGTAAAAACAGAGTGAACTTAACTAAAGTTGGGTACGCCTTAGGGAATTGCAAGAATTATACTTAACCTATTTGAAACTAAATCAAGGGGACTAAACTTATCCCTAATTGAGAACTAAGCAATTCAATTTGATATTATGAAACGAAAAATTCAGGAACTGATAAAAACGGCAAGAAAGCTTGAAATATGAAGCTAAATTGCAGAAAGTTGAAGTTGGAACAAAACTTGCGAGATGAGAAAAGGGTTCAATGAAGCTATGACTTGCCTGATCGGTCGACAGACCGATCAGTTGCAAGCCTGATCGGTCGACAGATCGATCAGTTGATGTCCTGATCGGTCAGACAGACCGATTAGTGTCTGAAAGTGAACTGTTACAGAATCAAACAATTACAGAAATGAATTCAAAATCGAAATCTAAACTACAGTTCAAGTTCTTAACCAAGAATTCCATCTTGTCGTCACACAAGAGTCGAGCGAAGAACCCCCTAGCTCAAAAACCAACAAGAAACCAATTCCCGCGGTCGATTTGCGTTGATTTGATGCGCAGCTGAACTCCTCTTCTGATCTCCCCCTTCTCGATGGATCGGATGGAGATTGAGGCTCAAGAACGCACCAAACTCTTCAGAGAACCCCTCTGAAAGCTCAGAGAACTCCGATTGATGACGCCATTCCAATCAGGAGTTGATCGGACGAAGCAATCTCTGGCGAAACCCTCACCAGAGATTGGCAGCAACGAGATGAAATCGAAAACTTCTTCGGAATTGATCTTGTGATTTGAAATCGGGCAATGGACTCTGATCTGCAATGGCCGCGCGTAAAGAAATCAAAGAAGAAACTCAAGAACAGATGAACTCGGAAGAACAGAGCAACTCGCAATGACGCAGCTTAGGAGAGGGAGTTTCTGTTTTAATTATCCCATTTGAATTTGGACGGCTGCGATCATCCTCGCCTCATCCGACGGTCGGATCTCCTCAGATCTGAACCAAATCTTCCAGATCTTGATCAATGGTCCTGATCTACTTCTCCTTAGCTTGGATCAATCGGATCTGCAACAGATGGCTCAGATCTCCTTGCCTTTGAATGGATGGTCTAAACTCCTCTTAGGCTTGATCCAATGGTCAGATGGACTCTGATTGGCTCCAAGCTTCAGATCTTGATTCATGGACTTGATTAACTCTATCTTGAGCTTGGATTGATCAAAAGATGACAGATGACTTAGATCTCACCGTGTCACGATTGGACGGCCCACATTGATATATCTCTTGATCCCCTTGATCGAAGCCAATTCTGAGCTCAAGTCTGATCCAATCTGATTTAGGTTCATGATCAGTCCGAGCCTACAAAAATTAAATGTAAATTCAATGTCAAATCATCTCAAATATACAAAGATTTATATCCAAAGCCAAAATAGAAGTAATTCATGAAACCTAATGTAAATGCAACTTAAGCATATAAAAGAGAATCAAAACATGGGTTTGAGGGCCTAAAATGTTTAACAAAATAGTAATTATCAACTCCCCCACACTTGCTCTTGGGCGTCTCGCACAAGCTAACTAAACATGTACCCCCTAGATTATTCTCAATCATAGTTAGAAGCAATTGAAAAGAAATTACCTAGGGTTGTCAATTCTCAAAAATCTAAACTCAATGGACCAGTATCTTGTCTTTAAGTCAACAACTTAGTATACTTCATCCTTCAAGACTCATTGAGATGAACTAAACTCACAAATCCTATCAAGGGAATATTTAGTGGCTCTCTTCCTAAATTATACATTTTCAATAAAAGTGGAGCTCACTCACACACTACCATGGTTCTTGCACTACCATAAGCTTGCTTATTCTCTACTCTCCACCATCATTCTTGACTTGGATCCACACCTACAAAAGCTTATTCAAATAAGTTAAAGAAATATGAAAGGATAGAAATGAAATAGAGGTTTAGAAAGTGGAAAAGTTAAGGAAGTGGAAGACTTGGATGCTCAAGAATGTAACCTAATGTAGTTTGCCCCTTTGATAGTATCCTCTAGTGAAATCAAAGCTAAAATGAGCAGGGTACAGAAAATTACTCTCTGAAATTAGTGAATTCAGTGATTCAACCTCTACTGATCGGTCAAGGGATCGATCAGACTCTTTTTGATCGGTTAAGAGATCGATCAGGCCCTTCCTTATCTTTCTGGCCTTCTTCTGATCGGTCTGGAGATCGATCAGTCACTGCTCTGATCGTTCTAGACTGCATTGGATCGGACTGAGCTCCTTCTGATCGGTCAGAGTGACCGATTAGTCTCTTCCCTAATCGGATTGGTGACCGATCATGGTCTGATCAGTAGCTGAGACATGAGCTAAATTCTAAACTGTTCTGCCGAGAGTTTTTCTTCTTCTCAATCAATAACAACTTCGGCTAGCTTCTTGTTTTCCTCTTCCAATTCAGAAATCTAACCATCTTCTGGCACTTCATGTTCATTTTTTTTTCTCTTTTCTTCTCTTCTTCTTTTTTTTTCTTCTGTTTTTCAACTGCTTCTTTTGTTTTTCTTTTCTGTTTTTTTTCTCTTTTGTCGTGCTAGCTGAACTACCTCATCTCCATTTTAGTTTCAGTTTTTCAGACCTTCTCTTTGTTGTACTAATCCTTTCTTTTCTTGACAACAATATTAGTTTGTCTCAAATAGAAGCAACTCTTAGATTACAAACCATACCTTTCTTCAAGCAAAGCACTACTTCCTTGAACATTTTCCACTCCAAATTCCAATCCACTGCCGCATAGCCTCCAGTTTGAAATAGGAGGAATCAAATTGTGGCAAACATCAGCTAGATTAGGTGCCAAATTATACATAGTTTGCAAGCAAACTTGGTGCCACAAAACACTTCAAAACTCTAGCTTCCTTCGGAATAAACTCATGGATTTCAACAGATTTTTTTTTCTCATAGGATTCGAAATATCAAATAACATTTAGGAATCAAATTGCTCCAAATGTAATCTTCACTACCCAATACTCACAACTCACCCTTGATACACTACTCCATCAAATTGGCACCACCTCTTCATCATTCTTTTCTTACATATTTTTTTTTAAAATCATTCTTCTTTTTGAGTCATCATTGATACTCTCCTCATCCCTTAAGAATCATCAAAATAGATTTCCAACTATAATCTAACAAAAAGTAGGCTTCCAAAATGCATCAATTCTTACCAAAACATTCCAAAACACTAGCCACCTCCCCCACACTTAGCTTTTTGGCCGTCTCGGGCAAAGTAACATTAAGAAACATCAAACGCAACCAAGTCCATGGAGAAACATGATTATGAGCAGAAAAATAGAAGAAGGAAAAAGAATAAAGCATGTATCAACAAGGAATATTGTAAAAATTGATATGAAAAGAAACAAAGTGATTCACCTCTATAAATGTGGTCCAATCATAGAAATATAGTTTTGAAAGAACCTAAGCAAGTTCTAGAGTACAATCACATGTGTGTATCTCAACAATAAGGCCAAGTCCTCACTAGGTAAAAAGAATTCATCTCAAGTCATCAATCTAGAGTCCATAACTAAGTAGTACTCAAGCATCCAAGAATTTTCATCCATTGGCTCAAATCCTAAGTTTTAACAACCAAATTTAATTCATTTTCAAAGGACTCTAAAATGATATAGAGAAAACCTAGAGGGATACATTTATTCCTAATCATGCAAGAAATAAGGTGCCAAAAAGAATAATATGGTATCTACAATGACTTTTATTCATTCTACACTACCTAAGCATTTATTAGCAAGAACTCATTATAAAAGAAAAATTTATTGCTAGAAAATATAAAAATGATATATACAATGAAATAAAAATGCAAGAAAAATAAACTCCCCTTTAAGTTGGGTAGATAACATCTTTGATGTCCAATCCATCCACATCTAGCTCTTTTACCTCTTCAAAGTATTTCTTGAGCCGGTGGCCATTAACTCTCCAAATTAAACTATTAGCCTCATCCTTGATTTCAACAACACCATAAGGAAAAATGTTAGTTATAAGAAATGGACCTTCCCATCTAGACCTCAACTTACCTTTAATCAATTTGAGCCTTGATTTATACAATAGAACCTTGTCGCCAATTTGGAATTCTTTATTCAATATGTGCTTGTCATGAATATGTTTAGACTTTTCCTTGTAAATCCTTGAGTTCTCATATGCTTCTAGTCTTATCTCCTCAAGTTCTTGTAGTTGTAGCTTCCTTTCTTCTCTCTCTTTTGTAGCATCAAAGTTGCAAGCTTTCACCGCCCAATACGCTTTATGCTCTATCTCTCCGGGTAGATGACAAGCTTTCCCATAAACTAACCGGTAGGGAGACATTCCAATGGGTGTTTTGTATGCCGTTCGATAGGCCCATAAAGCATCATCAAGTCTCTTGCTCCAATCTTTCCTATTAGGCCCAACGGTCTTCTCCAAAATTACTTTGATTTCTCTATTTGATATTTCAGCTTGTCCATTAGTTTGGGGATGGTAGGAAGTAGAAACTTTGTGCACAACCCCATACTTGCTAAGTAGAGCCTACATGTGTTTGTTGCAAAAATGAGAACCTTGGTCACTTATGATAGCCCTTGGGATTCCAAATCTACAAAAAATGTGTGACCTGACAAAACTAACAACAACACAAGAATCATCAGTCCTGGAGGGAATGACCTACACCCATTTAGAAACATAATCAACAACAAGCAAAATATATAAATAACCACAATATGCAGGAAAATATCCCATAAAGTCTATCCCCCATACATAAAAAATCTCATAGAAAAGCATAGTTTGTTGGGGCATTTCATTTCTGGCTCCTATGTTACCTGTTCTCTGACATCTATTATAATTTTTATAAAATAAATATGCATCATGAAATAATGTAGGCCAATACAATCCACACTCTAAAACTTTCCTAGCTGTCCTCTGTGGCCCAAAATTTCCCCCACATGCTGATGAATGGCAAAATGTAAGAACTGAATAAAACTCATGATCAGGTATGCATCTTCTAATTATTTGATCACTATAAAATTTCCACAGGTAAGAGTCATCCCACACATAAAATTTAGCATCACTCTTAAATTTATCTTTTTGAGCTTTAGTAAATTGTACAGGAAAAACATGAGCTACTAAAAAGTTAACTAGATCTGCATACCAGGGCGACTCACCATGTACCATCAGAAGGTGCTCATCTCTGAAATCATCATCAATAGTGGTAGGGGGTCCATCTCCCTCTATTCTTCTCAAATGGTCTGCCACCAGGTTCTCCTTACCACTCCTATCTCGGATTTTCAAGTCAAACTCTTGAAGTAGAAGCATCCATCTAATTAATCTGAGCTTTGCATCTGGCTTCTTCAGAAGGTACTTCAGAGCTGCATGATCAGAAAACACAATGACATGAGAACATAACAAATAAGATCTAAATCTGTCTAAAACAAAAATAATAGCAAGGAGCTCTTTTTCTGTGGTGGTGTAGTTGGCCTGGGTAGCATCTAAGGTCTTGGAAGCATAACAGATGACGTGAGGCGCTCCATCCACTCTCTGTGCTAGTACAGCTCCTACAGCAAAATTAGAAGCATCACACATTAGTTCAAAAGCTAAATTCCAATCAGGGGGTCTAATAATAGGATCTGAAGTAAGAGCCTACCTTAATCTTTGAAAAGCTTCTTTGCATTTTTTATCAAAATAAAATTCCATATCTTTCTGCAAAAGTCTAGTCAAGGGCCGAGCAATCTCACTGAAATCTCTAATAAATCTCTTGTAGAATCCTGCAGGGCTAAGAAAAGCTCGAACATCCCGTACGCATACGGGGTAAGATAAAGAAGATATAACACTTACTTTAGCAGGATCTACCTCAATGCCTTTCTTAGAGACTATATGACCTAAGACAATACCATGCTCTACCATAAAATGATATTTTTCAAAATTAAGAACAAGATTAGTTTCAATGCATCTATGTAAAAGCCTAGACAGATTATCCAAACAAGTGTCAAAAGATGTGCCAAATACTGAAAAATCATCCATGAAAATTTCCATGCAGTGTTCTAATAACTCACCAAAAATACTTACCATACACCGTTGAAAAGTTCCTAAAGCGTTGCAGAGTCTGAATGGCATGCGTCTATATGCAAATGTACCGAAAGGACAAGTGAAAGTAGTCTTCTCCTGATCGTCCAGGTCTATGCAAATCTGAAAATATCCTGAGTAACCATCTAAGAAGCAATAATGTGACTTCCCTACCAACCTCTCTAGCATCTGATCAATAAAAGGCAAGGGATAACGGTCTTTCCTCGTGACTTGGTTCAGCTTCTTGTAGTCAATACAAACTCTCCATGAATTCTTCACTCTGTGTAGCGACCCGACTTCTCTCTGTCTTTAGACGGATCGTTACTTTCCTCTACTTCTCTACTTTTGATACATGACTACAAGAAATGCGGAAATCTTTTTTTTTTTAAAACTTCTAAACCTTTTAAATTCTTCTAATAATCATAATCTAACTTAAGTAATCATGCATGACAACATATCACATTTACTATCTCAAAACTCACAATATGGCACACTTGTTGCTTGCCTCGCCCAACCCATACAGCAGGTATCAGTCGACTGATACTGCATCAGTCGACTGATAGCCTGTAGTGTGAAGCTTCAGGTTTCGGCAGCTACTTCAACTCTCCACCAATCATGTATTTTCGAGCCATATAATACTATGATGCCATTTCTATACTCTATGTCAGTTTCCTAAACAATTTTAGCCAATCAAACGAATCCATAAACTTAAATTTAGGACTTTTATGGAGAAACAAACTACAAAAGTTATATGAACTTTATCACTAAGGTTTGTACCAATCTTTGCTTCTAACCATGTAAAACTCATCATGCAAGATTCTATAACATTGCTAAAGCATTATGGAATGAGAAAGCAACTCTTCTAAACATACTTGAGTAGTAAAACTTGATTCGGAAGGAAAATTGATACTATCTTGGCACAAACACCTTTTTCTCTAATAAAGTATCAATATTTCTAACTACTCACTTTTCTACTTATCCAATGCAATCATAAAAGTATATAAGTTAAATGAAATGACATGGAATCTTTACTCTAAGCAATTGAGCATGTAAAACTATCCAAAACTCAAATACTCTATAATCTCCATAAGCAAGAACTTGAAATTTGAATAAACTTAAACATTGCAATTCAAATAAACTAAATAGTCCTCGTCTCAAAGATCTCTCCATAATCAGCCACCACACACACTCTACTCAGCACCGCCTCGTCGTCTTCCTTCAGAATTGCTTGCCTTTACCTTTATCTGCAATAAGAGGAAATGCATCTATAAGCAAAAAGCTTAGTAAGTACTATCTAGCTCACAAAAACTCGAAATATGCAAACTTGCTTCTAGATCAAACTGAACATCATATGAGATACTAATATGCTTGAAAGAAAACTAATAACATGTATAACTCAAAACATGCACACTCAAGCAATAATAAATCTCATTTTACTTTTCTTGGCTCAACTTGAAACTTTAGCTATTCTTTAACTTTTGAAAACTTTCTTAAACTTTCGAAACTTTGCTAAAGCATATACTTGAAAATACTAATCACTTGGATCCACTGAAGACGTAAGTACCATCTGATGCGCGTTCCCTAAAAGGTTGGGGTAGCGAGCCACCAATCCTAATAGAGCAGACCTTGGTCTACCAGGGCCAAGACCTTGGAATTGGACACCTGGATTTCTTTAACGACGCCCTTGGACGCCGGGTACTGGCCTTATAAAATAAAATAGCTTTTCTTTCTTTCTTTCTTATCTGTAAATGCCTTGGCATTTTCTGGAGCACCTTGCGTGCTAAAATCCCTAAGTCTTGACTTTTG
>JAGFNQ010002145.1:329863-351131 GCA_024364735.1 Boesenbergia rotunda
CTGTGCTCGCATTTATCTGACCACTCAAACTTCTGATTCTTTCTGGTCAGGGCTGTGAGTGGAGAGGCTATTCTGGAAAAGTCCTCCACAAATTTTCTGTAATATCCTGCCAGGCCTAAGAGCTTCTGATTTCACTGGCATTCTTGGGTCTACACCAGTTGCTGACTGCTTCTATCTTGGCTGGATCAACTTGAATGCCTTCTTTGGATACAATGTGACCTAGGAAGGTCACCTGATCTAGCCAAAACTCATACTTTGAGAATTTTGCATAGAGCTTCTCCTGCTGAAGGATCTGCAGCACTATCCTCAAGTGTGTAGCATGGTCCTCTGGAGTCTGTGAGTATATGAGAATATCATCAATAAATACAATGACGAATTTATCGAGATACTCCCTGAAGATGTGGTTCATCAGCTCCATGAAGACTGCCGGAGCATTGGTTACTCCAAAAGGCATCACTACAAATTCGTAGTGGCCGTATCTTGTCCTGAAGGCCGTCCTGGGGATGTCACTTTCTTTAACCTTTAGCTGATGATACCCAGAACGCAGATCTATCTTCGAGAACACTGTAGCCCCTTTGAGTTGATCAAATAAATCATCTATTCTAGGAAGATGGTACTTGTTCTTGATGGTTACCTTGTTCAGAGCTCTGTAGTCTATGCACAGACGCATAGACCCATCCTTCTTTTTGACGAAAAGTACAGGAGCTCCCCAGGGTGAATGACTCGGGCGAATGAAGCCCTTGTCTAGTAGCTCCTGGAGTTGCTCTTGTAATTCCTTCAACTCTGCTGGAGACATACGATATGGGGCCTTCGAGACCGGACCGGTACCTGGTACTAGCTCGATCTCGAATTCCACTTCTCTGTTGGGAGGTAGTCCAGGTAGTTCTTCTGGGAATACTTCTGGATACTCACAGACTACCCGTACATCCTCCTGCTTGCGCTCTTCCTTTGCTTCTATGTCCACTATGCATGCAAGAAAACAAGCACCCCCTTGTTCTAGCATCTGGTGGGCTGCCAAGGCTGAGAGGAATTTCTGAGTCTTCTTCCTTGGGGCTCCTTGAAATTCGAACGGTGGTTCTCCTTCTGGACTGAAAACCACCTTCCTCCGTCGACAATCCACTGAAGCGCTGTACTTACTGAGGAAATCCATGCCCAGTATGACGTCGAAGTCTTGCATCGCAAGGACTATTAGATCGACATATAGCTCTCGGTCTGAAATCTTGATTAACACAGCCCGGAGCCGCTGGGTGGATTCCATGATTTCCCCTGAAGGGAGAGTTGTCAGGAATCGGGACTCCCAACTCTCTGTAGGCTCCTGTAACTTACTAGCAAAAGGTACTGATACAAAAGAATGGGTCGCCCCAGTGTCAAACAGTGTAGTAGCTAAATGCTGAAAAATAACTATTTGACCTGTTACGACCGTGGAGGCGCTGGCAGCTTCTTCCTTCGTGAGGGAAAAGACTCTGGCATTAGTTGAAACTGGTGCTGCTTCCAACCCTCCCTGACTGATCTGAGGTCCCTCCAGTATAGTAGGCATGTAATGTAACTGAGGCTTGCCTCCATACTGTACGGACTGCTGAGGAAGTACCTTAAACTTGTTTGGGCAGTCTTTGGATCTGTGTCCCTCTTGTCCACATGAGTAGCATCCAGTTACACCCAAAAGGCATGCTCCTGGATGGGTCCTCCCACACTTAGGACAAGGTGGATACCTAGCTTGCTTGTTCTCTGGGTTTCCTTTTTGGCTGTCAGGCCACTGCTTCCTTTTGTGGTTCTTGTTCTTCCAGTTCTGGTTATTTGGCTGAGGCTTCTGGCCTCCTGTTGTCTTGTTCTCAATCAGGACTGGCTTCTGCTGTGTTTGTTGTGCCTTGATGCTATTCAGATAGTGCTCTGAGATTAGAGCACTACTGACCAACTCCTCGCTGGTCTGGGGTCGGTGCGTCCCGCTGTTCACGTTGAGTGCTATTTCAGGGTTCAGCATGCGGAGCATCAGTCTGACTCGCTCCTTCTCTGTGCTGACTAGCTCTGGGCAGAGGCGAGCTAGTCTGTTGAACTTCGCGACTGCTTCTCCCACGGGTAGGTTACCTTGTCTGAACTCCATGAAGTCCTCGTAGTGCTTGTTGGTAACCCGCATGTGGAAGAACTCCTCATAGAACTCTTGCTCGAAATCTGTCCAGCTCATCTGGTTGACTATCCTCTTACTCTTGACCCGCTCCCACCACATACGAGCATCTCCAGTTAGGCAGAAGGAGGCACATTTGACCTTCTCGACTTCTGGCCAGTCAAGAAGCTCCATTGTGCTCTCTAAAGTCTTGAACCAAGCCTGGGCATCCCAGGGCTCAGTCGTGCCTGAGAAGCTTTCAGGTTTCAGCCTCTGCCACTAGACGAGGTATGCTTCTTGTCTTCGGTTCACGGCAGGGGTCTCCTGTGTGACTGGTGGAACTTCAGCCACCACTGGAGTTCCCACTCCTGCTGTGGGTGGTGTAGGGGGCACTGGGTGCTGATTTGCCATCAGTGTGGCGATGGTCTTCTGTTGCTCTGAAATCTGAGCTTGCATTTGAGCAATGACTGCCATCAGGTTTGGCTGTTCTGTGCCAGGCTCATTGTTATCTTGAACTGGAGTGCTGTTCCTTGCATTAGGAGCTCGGCCTCTTCTTGCCATCTAATAATGCATAAGGGAACAAGAATTCACCACTACATCTCTAGGTATAAACTTGTCTTCTTACTTAGTAAGTTAATATCCATTCTAGGGATTAAACATGATTCCGTGATACTAAGGTATTAAACATGCTTTCTTGTTCTATGCACATATGAGTAAGTACTTAAGCATTTCTCTATACTGCAATTAAATAAAGGGCAATAGAAAAACTGAAACTTAAAACTTTCTTACTTGAAGACGACAAGGTTGATGCTGATGTGTGTGTGATGCTGGAGAATGGGAACTGCTCTGATACCAACTGTAGCGACCCGCCTTCTCTACCTTAGACGGACCGTTACTTGTCTACTTCTTGACTCTAATGCACGACTAAAAATGCGGAACTTCTTTTTTTTTGTATTTAAATCTATCTAAGAATGATATTTTAACTTTAATAGTTATGCATGATACAATGACACACTTCCTTTCTCTAAAATTCGTAAAGAAAATACTTATTGGAACTTGCCCTGCCCGGTCGACCTAGCTGCCCCAGTCGACCTGGCCAGGTCGACTGGCACGCCTGGGGGGGTGAGTCTCCAACACCATTACAAGCAATTCTAACCATTTAAACTCATCACACAAGGTTCTATAACATTACTAAAGCATTATGGAATATGAATGCAACTTTTCTAAGCATATTTAAAGCAATAAAAACTTAATTCAAAAGGAGACTAACAACATCTTGGCACATGCATCAAATAGCTTCATCAAAGTATCGATATTCAAAACTACTCACGCTCATACTCATCCAATGCAATCATGAGGACATGTATACTAAATAGAATGACATGGAATCTTTACTCGTGGTTTTAAGACATGCAAAACATCTAAAACGCAAATACTTGGATAAATTCTATGTGATCTAACTTAAACTAAGAATCTGTAATAAATGCACTTTAAGTCTTTTATTTATCTCGTCCCAAGGACCTCTCCAAGGTCAGCCACCACACACACGTTACTCAGCACCGCCTCGTTGCCTTCCTTCAGAATTGCTTGCCTTTACCTTTACCTGCAGCAAGAGGAAATGCAACTAATAAGCATAAAGCTTAGCAAGTACTATCTAGCTCACAAAATCTCGAAATGCGCAAGCATGCTTTTTAAACAATGTGAAATCACATGAGATACTTTTATGCTTAAAAGAAACACTAAAACATGTATAACTCAGAACATGCATACTCAAGCATTAATAATTCTTAACTCACTTTTTCTTGGCTTAACTTGAAACTTTAGCAATTCTTTAACTTTAAATCTTTCTTTAACTTTTAGAAAACTTCCTTAAATTTTAGAAAAACTTTGCTAAAGCATATACTTGAAAATAATAACTCACTTGGATCCACTTAAGACGTAAGTATCATCTTATGCGCGTTCCCTAAAAGGTTGGGGTAGCGAGCCACCAATCCTAATAGAGCAGACCTTGGTCTACCAGGGCCAAGACCTTGGAATTGGACACCTGGATTTCTTTAACGACGCCCTTGGACGCCGGGTACTGGCCTTAGAAAATAAAATACTTACTTTTTCTTATCTTGAATGCCTTGGCATTTTAACGAGCACCTTGTGTGCCCAAATCCCTAAGTCTTGACTTTTGGGGATTTCTTAAGGCCTTGGCCTTTTCCTTTCTTATCTTTATCTTCTCTTTTCTTTTCTCATAACTTTTCTTAGCCCCTAACCTCATATAGGGTACTTAATCAAACTTATACAAGCATGGATTAAACTAGAGTTACATGCAAAATCATAAACTAAAGGAAAATTTACATTTTTAACTTTCTAACGGGAAAAACTTGCGGAAAACCGCCTCTTACTGCAGGTGAGCAGTACTTACATCGATATCTTGGACTTACAACCAAGAACGGCGTCGGAGGTTCCGGAGAAACTCGGAGTCTCGGAGATTTCTTCGCGCTCACGCGTTCCTCTCGTCACGGGGATTCCGAATATTGGAAAATCTCTCGGAGGAGAGCCTTGGCCGGCGCCCCCTTAGAAGAGGAGAGGAGGTTGGCGTGCGCACAAGAGAGGGGAAAGAGGGCGTGCGTGCGGCTTGGGCGAGGAAGAGGAGAGAAATAAAATTTCTCTCTTTAATTATCTATTTATACTTAGGGTATTTAAGTCCAACTTATAACTTAACTTAATATCTCGCTATTTCCTTTCAGCACACCCCTGCTGGGGCTCCTGGTTAACCCGACCAACTTAAGTCGTTGGCCCTATGGGAGGTCTCGGGTTCAAAACTCGTCCAGGCAACTTTTTGCCGAAAACTCTATTTCTTTTAATAAAAATACTAAACGGACTCGGAAAATTCCATAAAAATATCCTAAAAATTTCTAAAATATCTAGAATATTTCTAAAACATTTTTAAATAGTTCTAAGGACTTTAAGAACTTCAATATGGAAATTTCGGGGCGTTACAGAACCAACGCCTAATGTTCCCTCCACGTGGAACGCGCCCTTATCTACTCTTCTCGGGAGAATTTACCTTTTTGTCAACCGGCTCCTCCGGTTGGACTTTTGCCCAGCTTCACTCACCAGGTCTTCGTGTCCAATCCACGATCAGGTTTTCGTGCCCAACTTCACTCACGAGGTCTTCGGTGCCTAGTCCTCGACCAGGTCTTAGTGCCCAGCTTCACTCACCAGGTCTTATTGCCCAACTTTAGGTCAGGACTTCGTTGCCTAGCCCGCGGCCAGGACTTAGTGTCCAATTCAAATGAACCAGGACTTAGTGCCTAGTGTACCTAGGACTTTCCTGCACACTTAATCAGCTTGTTAGGTCACAACCAAATCTTATCTTCTGAACCCTTTGCCATTATCAAAACAAAGGTTTGACTTTGGTGCTTCCAGCACCAACAATCTCCCCCTTTTTGATTTATGGCAACATGGTTCAAAAAGTTAAGTTAAAGACATATTTTAGTAATCTAACAACAGAATTTTAACTCCCCCTGAATTTCACATTCTCCCCCTGAAGTTTTCAATATCATGTGGGTTTTGTAAACTTTCTAAGTGCGAAGTGTTTTTCAAGTTTTTAGCAAAAACTTAACTTTTTGACTAAGAGTTTTTTTAAAATAAGGCAATTGTACTCAAGGACACTTAGGCAATTTTTGAAAAGGTTATGTAAGCCTAATTTTTGTTTTAATATTTTGAAAATTTACTTAGGCAAAACAAGTTTTGAAAACTGATTTTCCTTGCCAAGTTTTCATTTTGAGATTTGAAAAAAAATTCCCAACTTAGAAAAATTTGCTTAAAAATATTTTCACAAAAGGAGTTCGAAAAAAATTACTTAACACATTTGTCAACAAATTTTTAAAAAATAGTTTAACTCAGGTAAATTTGTTTACCAAGAAGAACTTCTTTAGAATTGTTTTTCAAAATACATTTAGAAATTTTGAAGTTTTTTCGAAGTATTTTAAGAGCACTTAGGATTACTTTAAATGTTTGAAGTACTGGCAAATACTTAGAAAAAATTTTAGAAACCTTTTTAAGTACTTAAAAAATTTTAGCATAAATTTAAAATACTCAAAATAGTTTAAAATCATTCTTTAAGTACTTAAAGAACTTTGAAGTATTTCAACACTGAAAAGTACTTGAAAGCTTAGCACTTAGAACTTTCTACTTTACTTTTTGAAAAAGAGAAAGAAAATTTTGAAAAATTTTGAGAAATTTTCCCTCTTTCTTTTGTTGTCTCCCCCTTTGCCATATATCAAAAAAATTGATACTAATTACAGCAAATAAATTAGAGCTAGCAAGAAACTGAAATTCTATATTGAACCAACTCTAATGAAAAAACTGGACTAAATCAAATTAAACCAATCTTGTTCGGGTCCTGTCTAACCATGTTAACTACGTACTAACTGTCATAAACAGTAGCTTTTGCTAAGGTTAGTCAAGTTAAGTGATTTGATCAAGTTAGATTTTCTATGCTTGACACTTAACCTGATTGCTGTTCAACTTGTATTTATTGCCCTAATTACTGCAGATGCACTGACTTAAAGCATCTTGAATCAAGGCATAGACCTAAGCATCTCAACCCAGTCTAGGTTATCAATCAAAAGTACCCTAAGGTGCTTATGAGATGCTGACTTCTAAATCTATAGGTGCATGCAGTTCTAGGGTTAGGGCCTAAGCTAAGTCCATTTGCGAAAAAACCCTAGTTTTGAAGGGGGTAGTTTTTGAAATAAAACTAAGTCCAAAAATTATTTTAAATTTCAAAAACTTGATAAAATGAATGATAAATTTGCAAATTTAAAAAAATATGAAAAATAGGAAGATTTCAGAAAACAATATAAATCAGTCCTACTCTACTAAGCACAATCCTAACTGCCTTCTTAGTGAGCTAAACTCAGACTCAGGGAAGGGGTTGGTAAAGATATCAGCTAAGTTGGATTTTGAGTCCACATGTTTAAGTACTATTTCACCCCTGGCTACATGATCCCTTACAAAATGATGTTTTACTTCTATATGTTTTGTTCGGGAATGTTGAATTGGATTTTTAGTCAAGTTGATTGAACTAATGTTATCAATATAGACTTGGGCTTGAGTGTAGTAAAGCAGGAAGTCCTTAAGATCCACTAGTAGAAAAATGCTTATTAACCACGGGCGTTCACTGTTGTCGTATGCTAAAAACACTGTTGTTAAAGGTCATATTGTTAAAAGGGGTGCTCAACGTCAACAGTTACAAACCGTTGTCGTTTATAGTCAATAACAACAGTGTAACAATGGGTTTTCACCGTTGTCTTTTAATGTGATCGACAACAGGTTAACAATAGTATTAAACCGTTGTTTGTGTGATTTAAATAATAGTTTGACAACAAATAAAAATCATTGTCTTTTGGTTGAGACAGCCAACAATTTACAATAAATACCATTTAAAAAATAAATTATTTAAATAATTAAACAATATTGAGCAAGCACACTTCAAACTATAACACATCAAAATATCATCAAATATCATACATCATACTGTGCAAATATCATACATTAAGATATCTCCAGTATTAGTCCAAACTGAGATAACATCATCAAAATATCATATACAACAAGAACCAGAAACTGAGATAAACAAATGGATGAAGACAGACGCACCCCAGTTGGTAGCTTCATCCAAGTGCAGTCAACCAGATGAAGACAACCGCGCCCCTTAGCTTTACACCATAAGTTGATTCCTTCCCTTGGATATGAATTATCATAACAAATAGAAATATAAAATGAGCATTCACAACTAAAAATAGTAGAACAAAAGATTCTAGAAGATAATTATGATACAACTATATTATAGTACGACAGAGATGCAATGTTGTCATCCGAAATTGGTCTAAAACAAAACAAGCAACCAGCTGAGTTCTTTTGTAAAACACTTACAGCAAGTGATACAATCGACATGCATTGTATCACTTATCGACATACATTTTGGTTGAATACATTGAGTTGAGAAGGATGATATAACCTGGAATAATTGTTGAAAATGGATTCAGATCTTTTCAATTATTTTTAATTACACTAACTAGAGTTCTCTATCACTCTACCCTTTATGCCTTAATCTTTAGTCCATTCAACATGTATAATTACGGAGGGCTGCATCATCTACCTGTAAAATGTAACTCCAGCTGCTCAGCTCAACACAAGCATTCAAAGTTGAAGAATTTCACAAAGACATTTAAACATGGCTATTTAAAATGACAAGTAACAAAGGCTAGTATATAGTCAGTAAGTGTTCAGATCAATATATTTATTGATGCTTAATAGAAAATAATGGAACATATGAGTTTACCAATTCACAGTGTATACCTTGGAACCAAAAAAAGGTTTCATGAAATAGTAGTAGGTGGACAAAGTTTGATGCATAACATAATTTCCAGTATATTTTGCCGACCTTAAGAGATATATAACTGCTATCAATAAAGGCAATGGTATATAAACCAGGATCGCCATGACAACCCAAAGCAGCAAAAGTGCCAAATTGCTACAAGTTGAAAAGTTTGATATCTACAGAATATCACAAAATAACATTATGTCTAAGAACGAAGCAAATTTCTAAGTAGAACCAACATGGAAGAGTCTCATACACGTTTGAAAATGGATTTTTGGTACTTCCCTGAATGGGAACATACGTTGCACTGGCAGTGAATAGTCTTTGTTTTCTTGGTAAAAGCACGACACAGCCTGAGGATTGTATAAGGCACTATAGGTATTGCCATGATTGTAAGTATAAAGATTGGAAACAAAGAGTTGTTCTCCTCAAACGCTGCCATGGAAGCCTTATCACAAATAGAAGCTCAAATGATTGATATCTGTCAGCCACAAGTTTCAGTCAGTTTTGTTGAATATGCCAAGCAGCTTAACAAGTATCATAGATAAGATAGTATCTGAATTGCCATGATAGTATCATAGATAAGATAATTTTAGGTGCCCCTATCTAGCAAATGGCTGCAGTTCTGAGCGAAAACAAGAATTATAAGTTAGTAAAATGACAAGTGGGGTTCAGATGCAACACGATAAAAAACACCTATAACAAATAAACTGATAGTGCATTATCAATTGACATTCCAAACAAACTAGAAATTGGCCTTGCTTAACTAATATGTACCAATTATATAGCATACAACTCATGTGTAACAAGATACAAAGAATGACTCGCCTTGCCTTGTGTATTTGTCCACCTGAAAATCAATAGATTGATAACTGCATAACAAGAACGCCAACAATGTGTTAACCTGCAATTCTCTAGTTCGTCAACTAATGACCACTAAAGCAATGAATAAATTCAAAGAACAAATCTCAAGAATCGCATAAATGTCCAACTTATATTGTCAACAAATATTCATTTATCTGAGCAAATTTCAATCCATTTGCCTAACCAACAAACAATCCCTCTACCTAGTGGGCAAACTGAGGGGGGAAAAAAATTCAATGGATAGAGTCACTATCTAACTAATGGGAAAGCAGAGAGAATTTGTTTTCTATCACATTATCAAAAATAGTTGTTGACCAAGTATCACATAATCATGAAGTGTTGTCCCTAAATACTGAAAGAGTTGATTCCAAAAGAAGAAATTACCTACTTTGGATATGAGTTGCTTAGGATAACTGTGGCCAAGGATGGCTGATATACCCTCTGACGAAGAGCTTCAAGGAATGAATTAGCCCCTAGTAACAGTGAAACCAAATTGAGATTCAAAGTCAATAACCCCCATGAGCATCCGATCCAATTTAAGATACATTTGTTTTCATGAAAAAGTTGGCAGAAAAACATAAGTTTTTCATGAAGCATTTGTTTTCTTTATATCAGTTAAGAGAGACCAGAAATAGATGTTCCCCAGTTCTTCTCCACCCCTTCAACAGCAGCTTGAATAGCTTTTCCTTTCTCGGCGATCCTCTCCACTCACGCTATGGCATTGTATAAACACTGTGATGTCAAGCAAAGCAATGACTTCACCATTCTCCACAACAGGCAGATGTCTAAATTTACCTGAAGGTATAAGAAAAAGGAAATGAAGTAAATTTGGAGCTATTGTGAACATGGTAAAGCCACAAATTTAATGCCGACATAAACCAAGGACCATCTTCTGCAATACTTCCTCTGCAAGTGTATCAGAAAGAACAAAAATAGGGTTCCTTGTCATCACTTTTGAAACAGGTGTATCTTGAGGTGACAAGTCACAAGCAACGACTCTCATTGCTACATCCTTCAATTCAAACAACAATGGTCAGCGAGTTAATCTCCAAATAGTGGCTTCATTTTCAATCTGGGAGAGATTCATATACCAACCCTGTCCGTAAGGAT
The DNA here is from genome assembly GCA_024364735.1 of Boesenbergia rotunda. Lineage (NCBI taxonomy): Eukaryota > Viridiplantae > Streptophyta > Magnoliopsida > Zingiberales > Zingiberaceae > Boesenbergia > Boesenbergia rotunda. Next base: position 340,318 of record JAGFNQ010002145.1, read on the forward strand.
TCCACAAAGCAACGCATTCGAGTCAGTGAGTAGCACAGCGTCAACCCTCTGCACAGCCATACGACGGCAAGCCTCCAAAACAATTGTGCTATCAGGCATCGTCAGTGCTTTGGATAGCCGAAGCCTCTTCACAGTCCTCTCGTTGCTCAGAGTTCTGATCAAGGTTCCAAATAGAAACCCCAACAAAATTGACAACATGACTAATCTTGAAAATCCGAAGGGCAGAACAAAAGAAGGGTTTTGGGGACAAAATGTTATAGAGTTTATGAGAAATGAGAAGCGTACGAGGGCGAGGAAGCAGAAAGAGAACGAGAAACTGATCCCTTCCGGATGTAGTCGGGGCTGGCCATCCCCGGCTACCTCTTCCTCGCCGGCGAGGCACCCAGTGACGAGGACCTCCTGGAGAGGGCTAGGGCTTCCATATCCACCCCGCCTGGAATCAACAACAAGCAGCGACAAAACCAGGCGAGATGTGGAGAAGGTGAGAGAGGGAAAAGGGGCAAGTTGCTGCTGTGACTGCGGCATGATCGTGACTCTTTTCTATTCTCGTCTCTTCTTCTCTTCTCCCCGTTTCAAACACAACGTAACTTCTCGTTTCAAACGGTCTTGTTTGTGTGTGGCGAAGAGGAAGAAGAAGAAGAATGAGAAGAAGGAAAAGATGGCAAGGAAGTTTGTGGTGTGTTAGGGTTCGGCGACTGCGGCGAATGCAGAGAATGAACTAAGGGGAGGTTCTCATTGTCGCGCGGCGACTGAAGAGAACAACTAAAGTGGGTGTTTTCGTTTTCGCGCTCGCTCGCTATTGTGTATTACCACGCAAGCAACACAAATAGACAACGGTTATTTAAAACCAGTTATCGTAATCAACCAAATAGACATCAGTTTTTAAAAAACCGTTATCTTTGACATACTTAAGACAACGGTTTTTTAACAACCGTTGTCTTTTTCCGCAAAAAAATTTTCATCATCAACGGTTTTTGAAAAAACCCCGTTGTTAAATAAAAAAAGACAACGGTTTTTCAAAAAACCGTTGTCTATTGGGTGTTGTTGAATCCAAAAATTCTAGAGTGTGCATCATCCATAAAAGTTGTGTTACACATTCTCCTAGAGCAACATATTCTGCTTTTGTTGTGGGCAGTGCTACGCTGTATTGCTTTCTACTACACCAGCTGACTAGGCTATGCCCTAATAGTTGACAACTTCCACTGTTACTTTTTCTATCTAATTTGCACCCAGCATAGTCAGAGTCAGAATATCCTGACAATTCAAAAGTGGAAATCCTAGGATACCAAATTTCTACATTTAAGGTACCCTTAATGTACCTAAGTACTTATTTTAGGGGTGCTAAGTGGGATTCCTTAGCACAAGTTTGGTACCTAGCACACATTCCTACAGAAAATAGGATATCAGGTTTGCTAGCTGTCAAGTAAAGTAGGCTCCCAATCATACTCCTGTATAGTTTAAGGTCAACAGGCTTACCTTCTGGGTCACTATCAATTTTGACATTTGTGGTCATAAGAGTACTTATGCTTTTGGAGTTATCCATTTTAAATTTCTTTATTAATTCTTTAGCATACTTGGATTGGTGAACATAATTACCGTCTCTAGTCTGTTTAATTTATAATCCTAAGAAGAAGTTGAGCTCACCTACCAAGCTCATTTCAAATTCACTTTCCATTATTTTTACAAACTCTTTTAGGAAGTTAGAGTGGTGGATCCAAAAATTATATTATCGATATAAATTTGGGCAATGAAAATATCGTTTTCTAAGGTTTTAACAAAAAGGGTGGAGTCAATTTGACCTTGGTTAAATTCTTTAGAAATTAGATAAGTTGATAAGCGTTCATTCCAAGCCCTAGGTGCTTGTTTCAGCCCATACAGTGTTTTTCTATGTTTAAAGACATACTCAGGTTTTTCTAGGTCCTCAAATCCTGGGGGTTGTCCTACATAGACTTCTTCTTTGATGAACCCATTCAAAAAGGCAGACTTAACATTCATTTGGTATAGCTTGAACCTCTATGGGCTGCAAAAGCTAATAACATTTTGACTCAAGTCTGGCTAATGGGGCATAGGTTTCATCATAGTCTAACCCTTAATTAAGAATTAAATTAGGAATTAATTAGGATTAAATTAATTAAGAATTAATTAGAGTTAAATTAATAAGCATTAATTAAGGTTTAAATTATTTAAAAATTAATGTTGAAGTTATTAATTAATGATTAAATTATTAACAGTTTTGGGTCTAGTTGCATTATTTTCATTAATTCAAAAATATCTGAATCATCTACTATTTCTTTTTCATTTAATTTTTCAAGTTTATCTAATACTTCTACTTTGTTTGAATTTTTGTAGACATTATTAAATGTAGCTTTGATTCTATGAAATTCTTCTTCCTCCTCATCCTCATCATCAGAGTTATATTCTTCTCCATCTTCATAGTAGGTAGAATAGTTTTCACACCTGGGTTTACCCTACCAAACATAAGGTTCAGTTTGATTTAACCCTTGATCATTTTGACTAACCCTTACCTTGTCTAACATTTATTATTAACTTAAGTATATTGTTAAACATCAAAACCCTAGAGGAAGACATCATTGATGCATCTTGCACCAACAGTGGTGAGTCCGAGCGGACTATGCGGGTATAAGAATAGATAAATGCATGGTATATAAAAAGGATACAACAAGCATATAAAATCAAAGGTATATAGTCTCTGGAATAAAGAATATAAATCAAATGTCTATGTACGAATAAACATATCTGAAAATCAATGTAATACTTAAGGGCGTGATCAAAAATCCCCATAATACCTCAAATGACTGCTAGTACTACCGAATAAATCCAGATCATATAATAAATGTAAATCATAACCGAATATGTAGATCATATAACAAATACAGCAAACACAAACAAATGCATAATGCATAATATACACTTGATGCAATGACCTGCTCTGTATACACACAAACTACCACTACATTGGGTAGGTCGGGTGGACAAGATACAAGCGTAAAAAACCTATGACTATATAGAAAAGTCATAATACCTGTGACTATATATGAAAAGCCATAATACCTGTAGCTATAAAATTTCAAAAATACCTATGGGGACTCTTAACACCTAGGAAGTATCAACTATTTGCACACAACTCTAACTGGCCGTGGCATAACAGGAAATATGATCGACAACCTATCTCAACCATAAGTGAGTCAATGGTCGTCAGCATGCAAACGATGCTATGGTGCATGTCACTAATATGCACAACCTCAATCAAACCAAAATCGTGCAATCAATACGATACACATGCATTCAATTAATACCAAAACATGCAACTAATCTATTGGGTAGGGTATATATAATGTCAACCAAACCCTAGATAGGTCATATGATATGTCTAAAGTGCACGCGTACAAAAGATACTTTTTAGATCGAAAACTAAGAGTTGAGACTGTATAACTGAATATTTTGGATTTCTACTCAAAGGTTAAGTAAGAATAAATATCAAGTAGGAAAACAAACAGAATATATTTATGATAAATCAACTTACTCATATAATAAAATAATCATGTATTTAAGACAAATGATTCTATAGAAATCAAGTAAGAAGTACTCACCTTAATCTATAGTCCGTAAAATATCTGAGAGAACCTCCTGTCTAGAAGTCCAAACTCAAATCAATCAATACCATGTATTAAAAGACATAGTTTAGCTATTTATATAATTAGTAAATTAGCTAAACTACATATAAACAAATAGCCAAATTAAATTCCTAAACTAATTAGGATGAACCCCTACTTGTCTCGATCATTATTCAACCCCAATTAATGATAATACAATAAACTGCTCTTGATCATCAATCCATACTCTAACTAACTTCCAAATCAACTACATTAACTCCCCAATCCAAACCCTTGATTAATTCCTTTTCAACATTCCCAAAGCAGAGTTTAACCAAGCTTGTAAGCACATACATGAGATGAAATGTATCATGTTGGGAACTGCTTCATTTAAACCATATTCATTAATCAATTGATTAAGCTAACCCCTCATTTAATCAAACCAACATTACCCAAACAAATCAAGCAATATTTAATTCATCAACTCACAACCTAAACTCCCCATTAAATGAACAATTAACCATTATCAAATTCCGACTTAGCAAAATGAAATCACAACCTAATACCCAATTCAATATCAAACTAACTCCACAAGACAGCTACTGACCAAAAATGCCGTAGCTCATCCACAATTGGGACTCACGCCCATCATCACCAATATTACAACCTACAATCCAATTTCGATCCAAATCAATCCGAAAATTCAGACCATCCCACAACAGATTTAAAACCTAACGCAGATTCGATCAAAATATCCAAAATCGATCTCCAAGAACAAATCAAATCGAATTCTAACCAAACACATATACATCCATAATGATCTACTCATTCTAACCATTAATCGCTATCAAGAACAATAGTCCAATCAGAAAATCAATTTCCCTTTACTATTCTAACTCATAGCATAATCAATTCCTCCAAATCTAACAATACATACCAAACCTTACCTGAATTTGTGTCGCACGCTAGCCTTCTCCTCTGCCAGATGAATCGGGTGAACGCTCCATGCCGAGGGTCAAGGGAAAGAAGATGCAGAGGTTGGGATAAGGCACTGCGCAAGAGCGAGGAAGAAGAGGAAGATCCACAGTGGCCTCAGCGTCAGCTCGCTCGTGTTTGGAAGAAAATTCACGAGGCTTGGCGTCTTCTAGGTCGCATGGAGAAAATGAAGAGGAATCGCAATGAGGTTGGCTTGCGATTTAGGGTTGCACGAGGAGGAAGAAAATTGTCGAGGAATCCTTCGACGTCGGGTGATTTCTAATGAGGAGGAAGGAGGCATCATCGTGTGGAGATGGGAACCGCAAGGAAGGGGGAAATCGACAAGTGGCTGAATAGGTTTAGGGAAGGGTTTATAAAACAAATATATATGAATTAATTTCAAAAATAAACGTTTCCCTAGTTTAATTAAAGTATAAAAAATAGATTTCTTTTCTCCCGTTTAATCCCATAAATCTAAAAAATATCTTGAAAATTTTCAGAAAAAATTCTAAAGATTCTTGTAAAATTCTACAAGACTATTTCCTAATTTAGCTCTTACAATTTACACTATAAATCTATCCTTAGTGCCTAAATATCTCTTAACTCAGTTAGAAGAATCAAACCTCTGGCATAGGAGATTAGGTCATACTAATATGAGATTAATTTCAAAAATCACCGATCTTGGTCTAATTAAAAGAATACCTAAAATTAAGAACAATGAAAACATAATATGTGAATCATGCAACCAAGGAAAACAAACCAGGTCTAATCACAAACAAATTCAATCAGATCTAACTCAGACAACACTTGAGCTCCTGCACCTTGACCTATTTGATTCCCATGGAGCCAAGTCACTAAGCGGAAACCGGTACTGCTTAGTAATTATTGATGATTACTCTAGGTTTACTTGGGTTAGGTTCCTAAAACTAAAGATGAAACCCTAAACCTATTTATTGATTTTTGTAAGTTAATTGAAAATCAAAACGATACCAAAATCAAAAGACTTAGGAGTGATCACGGGGGAGAATTTGAGAATTAACGATTCGAGAAATTTTGTAGAATAAATGGGTATATACACGAATTTTCGTGTCCTAGAACCCCCTGTAAAATGGGATAGTAGAACGGAAAAATAGAACCATAAAGGAAGCCGCTAGGGCTATGCTCAATGAATTCAACCTAGCTAACCAATTTTGGGCAGAAGCAATTAGTACGGCTTGCTATATCCAAAATAGGGTCCTAATTAACAAACGACATAATAAAACTCCCTATGAATTATACTATCATAAACTTCCAAACCTACATTATCTAAGGGTCTTTGGGTGCAAAGTTCATATCCTAAACACCAAGGACTACCTAGGTAAATTCCAGTCTAAGTCAACCCCAGGAGTCTTCTTAAGATATTCAACGACAAGCAGAGCCTATAGGGTTTACAATAAACAAACTAACAAAATTGAAGAAACAACAAATCTAATATTTGATGAGGGAATTAATTCAAAATCAGATAATCCTGATTTAAATTCATCGAATATTGATCATGAAGATAATGAACAAATTGGTGAACCACTAATTAAACCCCTAAATGAACTAACTATCGAACCAACTATTGAGTCAATTGAACCAATAATTGAACCAACCCAAGTAGTTGAACCAAATACTGAACTGAACTGTCCAGTCAGACCTGAGGCTGAACCAAGTTCTAGAAAAACCAAGAAACCCAGACTCAGCCACCCAACTGATCAAATTGTGGGTGATCCAACCTTAGGAGTCAGAACTACGTCTTCCTATAGAAATCTTAGTCAGATTGCACTGATTTCGAAAATCGAACCTAAGACTATAGAGGAAGCCTTACTTGATCCTGATTGGATCATAGTAATGCAAGAAGAGTTAGCCCAATTTGAAAGAAACCAAGTCTGGGAACTAGTACCTAAACCTGAGGGCAAATCCATTATTGACACTAAGTGGGTTTTTAAGAATAAGCTAAATGACCTAGGAGAAATAGTTAGAAATAAAGCCCGCTTAGTTGCTAAAGGGTTTAGTCAAGTCGAAGGGCTAGACTATGACGAAACCTATACCCCAGTAGCCAGACTTGAGTCAATTAGGATGTTGTTAGCCTTTGCATCCCATAAAGGATTTAAACTCTACCAAATGGATGTAAAGTCATCTTTTCTAAATGGATTTATTAGAGAAGAAGTCTATGTAGGACAGCCCCCCGATTTTAAGGACTTAGAAAAATCTGACCATGTTTACAGACTCAATAAGGCACTGTATGGACTAAAACAAGCACCTAGGGCATGGTATGAACGCCTATCAACCTACCTCATTTCTAAGGAATTTAAACAAGGACAAATTGACTCAACTCTTTTTATTAAGACCTTAGAAAAAGAAATCTTTATTGCCCAAATCTACGTTGACGATATAATTTTTGGATCCACCAACTCAAATTTCTTAAAACAATTTGTAAAAATAATGGAAAACGAATTCGAAATGAGCTTAGTTGGTGAGCTCAACATCTTTTTAGGTCTACAAATCAAGCAAACTAGGGATGGAAATTATGTCCATCAATCCAAATATGCTAAGGAGTTAATTAAAAAATTTAAAATGGATAACTCCAAAAGCATAAGTACCCCCATGGCCACAAATGTAAAAATAGATAGTGATCCTGATGGTAAACCTGTAGACCTTAAATTATATAGAAGTATAATTGGTAGTCTACTTTACTTTACAGCCAGCAGACCTGATATCCTTTTTGTTGTAGGAATGTGTGTTAGATACCAAACCTGTGCTAAGGAAACACACTTAGCAGCCCTAAAAAGAATACTTAGATACATCAAGGGCACCCTAAATGTAGGGATTTGGTATCCTAGGACCTCAACTTTTGACCTGTCAGGATACCCGGATTCTGACTATGCTGGTTGCAAACTAGATAGAAAGAGTACAAGTGGAAGCTGCCAACTTTTAGGAAACAGTCTAGTGAGTTGGTGCAGTAGAAAGCAACACTGTGTAGCTCTATCCACAACTGAAGCTGAGTATGTTGCTTTAGGAGAGTGTGTAGCACAACTCTTATGGATGATGCATACTCTTAAAGACTTCCATCTTGACTACACCCAAACCCAAGTCTACATTGATAATATAAGTTCAATTAATCTAACTAAGAACCCAATCTAACACTCTAGAACCAAACACATAGAAGTTAAACACCACTTTGTAAGAGATCATGTAGTCAGGGGTGAGATAGTCCTTAAGCATATAGACTCAAAATCTGACTTAGCTGATATCTTCACCAAACCCCTACCTGAGTCTGAGTTCAACTCACTAAGAAGGCAGTTAGGGTTATGCTTGGTAGAATAGCACTGCTCTAATTATATTGTTTTTCTAAAACAATTTTATTTTCTACAAAATCATTTCTTTATTTTCATTATGTTATTTAAAATGATTTTTCCAACTTATTTTTTTTAAAAATAAAATTACCCCTTCAAAACTAGGGCCTTTTCGCAAATGGACTTCGCCTAGGCCCTAATCCTAGAATTGCATGCACCTATAGATCTAGAAGCCATCATCTCACAAGCACCTTAGGGTACTTTTGATTGATAACCTAGAATGGGTTGAGATGCTTAGGTCTTTGCCTTGATTCAAGATGCTTTAAGTTAGTGCATCTGCAGTAATTGGGGCACTAAATACAATTAAATAGTAATCAGGTTAAGTGTCAAGCGTAGAAAATCTAACTTGATCAGATCACTTAACTTGACTAACCCTAGCGAAAGCTGCTGCTTATAACAGTCAGTAAGTAGTTAATTGGGTTAGACAGGACCCGAAAGAGAAAATTCAAATTAATTTGGTCCAGTTTAAATTTAGAATTGGTTCAGTACAGCATCTTACATTGATTACTCATTTTTTGCTATATATTTTTTAATATATAGCAAAGGAGGAGAGATTGGAAAGGAGAGAAAAGAAGGTTTCAAAATTTAATTTTGTTCTGAACTTTTACTTCAAAATTAATTTCTTCAAAAGTAAAACTTTTTCCAAAAACTTTTATCTCTTGTTTTTCAAAAAGTAAAGTTCTTCAAATACTTAAGTTCATTTTGAAAGTTAATTTTTCTTGTTTTCAAAAATTATTCTAAGTACTTATTCTGAAAAATTCTCTGGAAAGCTTTTCTAAGTCATAAATTCAAAAAGTGCCTGAAAAATATTTGTAAGTTTTAAAAGTGCTTGAAAAATATTTCTGAGTATTTAAACTACTTAAACTACGTTCTAAGTATTAAAACTACTTGAAAATTTTATAAGTGTTAAAACTTCAGAATAAGTTTAGAAAATTTTCTAAAGTGCAAAAACTAAGTTTTTTGGAAATTACTTACGTTCAAAAATTATTCTAAGCATCTTTGGTTGGTTGAACATTTTCTAAGTGTAAATTTCAAATTCTCCTGAGGAGTTAATTAAGAAATTTAAAATGGATAACTCCAAAAGTATAAGTACCCCATGGCCACAAATGTAAAAATAGATAATGATCCTGATGGTAAACCTGTAGACCTTAAATTATATAGAAGTATGATTGGTAGTCTATTTTACCTTACAGCCAGCAGACCTGATATCCTTTTTGTTGTAGGAATGTGTGCTAGATACCAAACCTGTGCTAAGGAAACGCACTTAGCAGCCCTAAAAAGAATACTTAGATACATCAAGGGCACCCTAAATGTAGGGATTTGGTATCCTAGGACCTCAACTTTTGACCTGTCAGGATACCCGGATTCTGACTATGCTGGTTGCAAACTAGATAGAAAGAGTACAAGTGGAAGCTGCCAACTTTTAGGAAACAGTCTAGTGAGTTGGTGCAGCAGAAAGCAACACTGTGTAGCTCTATCCACAACTGAAGCTGAGTATGTTGCTTTAGGAGAGTGTGTAGCACAACTCTTATGGATGATGCACACTCTTAAAGACTTCCATCTTGACTACACCCAAACTCAAGTCTACATTGATAATATAAGTTCAATTAATCTAACTAAGAACCCAATCTAACACTCTAGAACCAAACACATAGAAGTTAAACACCACTTTGTAAGAGATCATGTAGCCAGGGGTGAGATAGTCCTTAAGCATATAGACTCAAAATCTAACTTAGCTGATATCTTCACCAAACCCCTACCTGAGTCTGAGTTCAACTCACTAAGAAGGCAGTTAGGGTTATGCTTGGTAGAATAGGACTGCTCTAATTATATTGTTTTTCTAAAACAGTTTTATTTTTTGCAAAATCATTTCTTTATTTTCATTATGTTATTTAAAATGATTTTTCCAACTTATTTTTTTAAAAATAAAATTACCCCTTCAAAACTAGGGCTTTTTCGCAAATGGACTTAGCCTAGACCCTAATCCTAGAATTGCATGCACCTATAGATCTAGAAGCCAGCATCTCACAAGCACCTTAGGGTACTTTTGATTGATAACCTAGAATGGGTTGAGATGCTTAGGTCTTTGCCTTGATTCAAAATGCTTTAAGTCAGTGCATCTGCAGTAATTGGGGCACTAAATACCAATTAAATAGTAATCAGGTTAAGTGTCAAGCGTAGAAAATCTAACTTGATCAGATCACTTAACTTGACTAACCCTAGCGAAAGCTGCTGCTTATAACAGTCAGTAAGTAGTTAATTGGGTTAGACAGGACCCGAAAGAGAAAATTCAAATTAATTTGGTCCAGTTTAAATTTAGAATTGGTTCGGTACAACATCTTACAATGATTACTCATTTTTTGCTATATTTTTTTTTAATATATGGAAAAGGAGGAGAGATTGGAAAGGAGAGAAAAGAAGGTTTCAAAATTTAATTTTGTTCTGAACTTTTACTTCAAAATTAATTTCTTCAAAGGTAAAACTTTTTCCAAAAACTTTTATCTCCTGTTTTTCAAAAAGTAAAGTTCTTCAAATACTTAAGTTCATTTTGAAAGTTAATTTTTCTTGTTTTCAAAAATTATTCTAAGTACTTATTCTGAAAAATTCTCTGGAAAGCTTTTCTAAGTCATAAATTCAAAAAGTGCCTGAAAAATATTTGTAAGTATTAAAAGTGCTTGAAAAATATTTCTGAGTATTTAAACTACTTAAACTGCGTTCTAAGTATTAAAACTGCGTGAAAATTTTCAAAGTGTTAAAACTTCAGAGTAAGTTTAGAAAATTTTCTAAAGTGCAAAAACTAAGTATTTTGAAAATTATTTTGGAAATTACTTACGTTCAAAAATTATTC
>JAGFNQ010002145.1:355979-465163 GCA_024364735.1 Boesenbergia rotunda
GTAACGGACTGCTGAGGAAGTACCTTAAACTTGTTTGGGCATTCTTTGGATCTGTGTCCCTCTTGTCCACATGAATAGCATCCAGTTACACCCAAAAGGCATGCTCCTGGATGGTTCCTCCCACACTTAGGGCAAGGTGGATACCTAGCTTGCTTGTTCTCTGAGTTTCCTTTTTGGCTGCCAGGCCACTGCTTCCTTTTGTGGTTCTTATTCTTCCAGTTCTGGTTATTTGGCTGAGGCTCCTGTCCTCCTATTGTCTTGTTCTCAGTCAGGACTGGCTTCTGCTGTGCTTGCTGTGCCTTGATGCTATTCAGGTAGTGCTCTGAGATTAGGGCACTACTGACCAACTCCTCGCTGGTCTGGGGTCGGTGCATCCCGCTGTTCACGTTGAGTGCTATCTCCGGGTTCAGCATGCGAAGCATCAGTCTGACTCGCTCCTTCTCTGTGCTGACTAGCTCTGGGCAGAGGCGAGCTAGCCTGTTGAACTTTGCAACTGCTTCTCCCACTGATAGGCTACCCTGTCTGAACTCCATAAAGTCCTCGAAGTGCTTGTTGGTAACCTTCATGTGAAAGAATTCCTCATAGAACTCGTGCTCAAAATCTGCCCAGCTCATCTGGTTGACTATCTTCTTACTTTTGACTCGCTCCCACCACATACGAGCATCTCCAGTTAGGCAGAAGGAAGCACATTTGACCTTCTCAACCTCTGGCCAGTCAAGAAGCTCCATCGTGCTTTCTAAAGTCTTGAACCAAGCCTGGGCATCCCAGGGCTCAGTCGTGCCTGAGAAGCTTTCGGGTTTCAGCCTCTGCCACTGGACGAGGTATGCTTCTTGTCTTCGGTTCACTGCAGGGGTCTCTTGTGGGACTGGTGGAACTTCAGCCACCACTGGAGTTCCCACTCCTGCTGTGGGTGGTGTAGGGGGCACTGGGTGCTGATTCGCCATCAGTGTGGCGATGGTCTTCTGTTGCTCTGTAATCTGGGCTTGCATTTGAGCAATGACTGCCATCAGGTTTGGCTGTTCTGTGCCAGGCTCACTGTTATCTGGAACTGGAGTTCTGTTATTAGCATTAGGAGCTCGGCCTCTTCTTGCCATCTAATAGCGCATAAAGAAACAAGAAATCACTACTACATCTCTAGATATAAACTGGTCTTCTTACTTAGAAATCTGATATCCATTCTAGGGATTAAACATGATTCCGTGATACTAAGGGATTAAACATGCTTCCTTGTTCTATGCACATGTGAGTAGTACTTAAGCATTCCTCTATACTGCAATTAAATAAAGGAGCAATGAAAAAAAAACTGAAACTTAAAGCTTTCTTACTTGAAGACGGCAAGGTTGATGCTGATGTGTGTGTGATGCTGGAGAATGGGACCTGCTCTGATACCAACTGTAGCGACCCGACTTCTCACTGTCTTTAGACGGATCGTTACTTTCCTCTACTTCTCTACTTTTGATACATGACTACAAGAAATGCGGAAATCTTTTTTTTTTTAAAACTTCTAAACCTTTTAAATTCTTCTAATAATCATAATCTAACTTAAGTAATCATGCATGACAACATATCACATTTACTATCTCAAAACTCACAATATGGCACACTTGTTGCTTGCCTCGCCCAACCCATACAGCAGGTATCAGTCGACTGATACTGCATCAGTCGACTGATAGCCTGTAGTGTGAAGCTTCAGGTTTCGGCAGCTACTTCAACTCTCCACCAATCATGTATTTTCGAGCCATATAATACTATGATGCCATTTCTATACTCTATGTCAGTTTCCTAAACAATTTAGCCAATCAAACGAATCCATAAACTTAAATTTAGGACTTTTATGGGAGAAAACAAACTACAAAAGTTATATGAACTTTATCACTAAGGTTTGTACCAATCTTTGCTTCTAACCATGTAAAACTCATCATGCAAGATTCTATAACATTGCTAAAGCATTATGGAATGAGAAAGCAACTCTTCTAAACATACTTGAGTAGTAAAACTTGATTCGGAAGGAAAATTGATACTATCTTGGCACAAACACCTTTTTCTCTAACAAAGTATCAATATTTCTAACTACTCACTTTTCTACTTATCCAATGCAATCATAAAAGTATATAAGTTAAATGAAATGACATGGAATCTTTACTCTAAGCAATTGAGCATGTAAAACTATCCAAAACTCAAATACTCTATAATCTCCATAAGCAAGAACTTGAAATTTGAATAAACTTAAACATTGCAATTCAAATAACTAAATAGTCTCGTCTCAAAGATCTCTCCATAATCAGCCACCACACACACTCTACTCAGCACCGCCTCGTCGTCTTCCTTCAGAATTGCTTGCCTTTACCTTTATCTGCAATAAGAGGAAATGCATCTATAAGCAAAAGCTTAGTAAGTACTATCTAGCTCACAAAAACTCGAAATATGCAAACTTGCTTCTAGATCAAACTGAACATCATATGAGATACTAATATGCTTGAAAGAAAACTAATAACATGTATAACTCAAAACATGCACACTCAAGCAATAATAAATCTCATTTTACTTTTCTTGGCTCAACTTGAAACTTTAGCTATTCTTTAACTTTTGAAAACTTTCTTAAACTTTCGAAACTTTGCTAAAGCATATACTTGAAAATACTAATCACTTGGATCCACTGAAGACGTAAGTACCATCTGATGCGCGTTCCCTAAAAGGTTGGGGTAGCGAGCCACCAATCCTAATAGAGCAGACCTTGGTCTACCAGGGCCAAGACCTTGGAATTGGACACCTGGATTTCTTTAACGACGCCCTTGGACGCCGGGTACTGGCCTTATAAATAAAATAGCTTTTCTTTCTTTCTTTCTTATCTGTAAATGCCTTGGCATTTTCTGGAGCACCTTGCGTGCTAAAATCCCTAAGTCTTGACTTTTGGGGATTTCTTAAGGCCTTGGCCTTTTCTTTTCTTATCTTTATCTTCTCTTTTCTTTTCTCATAGCTTTTCTTGGTCCCTAATCTCATATAAGACACTCAATAAAATATATAAGCATATAATGAACTAAGATCACATGCAAAAACTAAAAACTAAAAGAAATATCTCTTTTAAGAACTTTTAAAGGAAATTCTCGCGGAAAAACCGCTTCTTACTGCAGGTGAGCAGTACTTACATTGATATCTTGGACTTACAACCAAGATTGAGGTCTAGAGCTCGGGAGAAACTTGAGATCTCGAAGAATTCTTCACGTCTACGCGTTCCTCTCGTCGCGGGGATCCCGAATATAGGATTATCTCTTGGAGAAGGGTCTCGGCCGGCCCTCTTGGCTTGGTGTTGGTGTCGCCCAAGAGAGGAGAGGGAGAGGAGGGGTCGGCGCAATTGGGAGAGGGAGAGGGTTTGAGAGAAAATAAAACTTCTCTCTTTAACTAGCTATTTATACTTAAGGGTCGGATCAACCTAACTACAGCTTAAGTATTTGCTTTTCCTTTCCTTTTCTGTGCTCGATACCTAGCCCAGCCGGTTGGGCGCTTGTGCTGTTTGGTGGTGGTCGCGGGTTCGAGCCACCCGCTGCACTTATTCGGTTTTTTTCCAAATTTTCTTTTTTTTCCTTTTTCTTTTTCCAAAAATACCAAACGGACTCGGAAAATTCCATAAAAATACTCTAAAAATTCCTAAAAATATCTAGAATATTTCTAAACCATTTCTAAATAATTCTAAGGACTTTAAAAACTAAAAATGGGAATTTTGGGGCGTTACACTCTGGTGGGTACTAACTCATTGCTCTCATTTTCCACCACTGTCACTCCTGATTTCTTAGGCACCATATGGATAGGACTAACCCACTTGCTGTCAGAAATAAGGTATCTGATACCTGCCTGTAAGAGTCGAGTCACCTCTTTCTTCACAACATCTAAAATCAGTGAATTTAGCCTTCTCTGTGTTGCCTGACTGGTTTGATATTTTCTTCCAAAAATATCCTGTGCATGCAAATAGCTAGGCTAATACCGGGTATATCAGCTAAAGTCCACCCAATTGCTTTCTTGTGCTGCCTCAGAACTTGTAATAATTTGTCTTCTTGCTCTAAATCTAAGTTCTGGGTGATGATGACAGGTAAATTCTGCTCCTCTCCTAGATAAGCATACTTGAAATGATCTGGCAATGACTTTAGCTCAATCTGTGACTGCTCAGTAGGTATGGGTGATCCCTGGGGCTCAGTGCAATCCCCTACACTCTCACACCTAATCTCTAAATCTTTTAAATTTTCAATCAAATTAGGTGATCCCTGGGGCTCTGTGCAATCCCCTACACCTATAAAATCCTCTCCAGCTGTAAGTAAAGCTGATACACCCTCCAAATCATCCTCCTCTATAGCAAATGTCTCCTCAGCCTCCTCTGAACTAAAATACCCTCTGGAAATACCAAGTAGAGCTCCCTCAGCAAATATATCTGCATCATCCAAATCATCTAGAATGTCAATGCTCATAATAGAATGATCCTCTCTGGGGTGCTTCATAGCGTCGAAAATACTGAATTGGACTACTATGTCTCCTATCTCCATAGACAGTGTGCCTGCATATACATCAATTTTTATCCTTGCAGTCTTAAAAAATGGTCTTCCAAGAATGTGTGGAGATCTATGTGCTAGGTAGTCCCCCTCCATGTCCAAAATATAGAAATATACAGGAAAAATCAGCTCCTTTACCTTCACTAACACATCTTCAATAATTCCAGCTGGGTGGGTCTGACTCCTGTCTGCTAACTGAATCACCACTCCTGTAGGCTACAGAGGACCAATACCAAGCATCTGGAAAACTGATCTAGGCATCACATTAATAGAGGCTCCCAAGTCCAACATGACATCATGAAAGAGAGTCCTCCTAATCTCACAAGACACAGTAAATACCCCTGGATCTTCACATTTCTGAGTGATAGAATGGATAAGTGCTGAAACATTCTTCCCTAAGTTGACCAACTCATTCTCCTTCAGCTTCTTCTTGTGAACACAGAAATCTTTGAGAAATTTAGCATACTTGGGAATTTGTTTGATCATGGTCAACAAGGGTACATTAATCTCCACCTTACTGAAAAGTTTAACAAGTTCATTATACTCCTTGGCTTTCTCCTCCTCTACATACTTCTTGGCTTGAGTCTTGCGCTGTGGAAAAGGCAAAGGAACCCTTGATTCCTCCACTTGAGCCGAAACTTGTGGACTTGAAACTTGAGCTGGAATTCCAAGTGAAGTAGCTGCTGTAAGTCCACTTTTTCCACTGATTTCTCCTTCATTTTCCTCCAAAATCACAGGATCTATTGAAGAATGAGTTAAGCTTGAACTAGGATTGCAACCAACTGATTTAGAAGACAATTCAGGGTTGTTTTGAGCTGGAAAACTAGCTGCTGTTCGGTTTTCAGAAAAATCAGCCCTTGGAACATTTGAACTTGAAGCAACCTTCCCACTCCTCAAAGTAATGGCACTAACATTTCCCTTTGGATTGGGAGTAGCTTGAGAAGGTAATTGACTTGATCCTTGGGCTTGCATTTGGTTCATTCTACTAGCCAATTGTCCAATGTATCTCTCAATGTTTTGTAAGGTAGAATCATTTTTTTGTTGACCTTGTTGTTGTTGGAGAATTTGTTGCATCATCTCCTCTAGCCTTTGTTATTGAGCATTTACCATACTAGAACCTCCATAGCCTCCTTGATTAGCATGGGTCTTCGGTTGACCTTGAAATGAAGAAGTAGGCTGCTGAAAATTATGACCTTGCTGTAAATTCTGAAATTGAGGTTGTTGGGGATGATTAAATGGTTGATTTGGCTGCTAAAAATTGGGTTGGGGACTTGGTTGAAATTGCTGAAAATTGTAGCTCTGAAAATTCTAGTTTTGGGGTTGAAATTGTTGGTTGAAAGGCTAAAATTGTTGGGGCTGAAATTGTTGACTTGAGGGCTGGAAATTTTGATTGTATGGCTGAAGTACTTGCTGTGAAGATTGATATCCTTGCTGTGAAGGTTGAAAAGGTTGCTGAAAATTCAGATTCCCTTGAAAACCTTGCTGATTTCCTTGAAAAGGTTGCTGATTTTGATGAAAAGGTTGTTGAAATTGTTGGAAAGGCTGATTACTTTGCTGAAAATTTTGGAAATTCGACTAAGGTTGTTGTGTGGGTTGTTGTGAAGGGTTTTGTTGATAAAATGAGTTTCCATACTTTAAATTTGGGTGCTCCCTCCAACCCGGATTGTAAGTAGACGAGTAGGGATTGTTCTTTTGTTGGAATTATCCCCTAGTCAAAGTTGCTAGTGATTCATCTTGTTGTAGGTTTGGGCACAAATCTGAGTTATGTTCTTGACTTGCACAAATGCTACACAACCTCATCACTTGATTTGTAGGTGGAGGTACCGAAAAATTTTGATTTTAGCTCAAATTGTTCAATGCTATTTGCTTCACTAACGAGGTAAGCTCCACCAAAGAATTCTTGATATCCTTTTGTTCATTAGGAACCATTTGGACTTCATTCACTCCTCTAGTGGATAGAGCTCTACTTCCAAATTGTTGTGAATTTTCTGCCATGTTTGAAATTAATTCCCTAGCCTGATCTGGTATCTTGTTCACTAAGGCTCCTCTAACTGCTGCATCAATCATAATCCTATCCATCTGGAGTAGATCCTCATAGAAATACTGAATAAGGAGCTGCTCACTGATTTGATGTTGTGGGCAACTTGAGCAAAACTTGTTAAATCTCTCCCAATAATCATATAGGGTCTCTCCCACTACTTGCTGTATACCACAAATACTCTTCCTGATAATTGCAGTTCTGGAGGCTGGAATGTACTTCTCTAGAAATGCCTTCTTCATGGAAATCCAACCAGAAACATGTCCGGTGGGAAAATAATAGAACCAATCCTTAGCTGCTCCAGTCAGAGAAAATGGAAATGCCCTCAATTTGATATCCTCTTCAGAAATCCCCTGAGGCTTCATGGTGGAGCAGACTACGTGGAACTCATGCAAGTGTCTGTTTGGATCTTCTCCAGATTGACCTTGAAACTTAGGCAATAAATGAATAAGTCCTGATCTCAGCTCAAAATCACCAGTAAGCTCTGGATAAGCAATACATGAATACTAGAAAGCATCATCAGGTGCTGCAAGCTCCTTCATTATTTTCTGGTGTTCTGCCATAGGACTGCCTGAATGAGTAGAAATGGACTGAGTAGAAATAATCTCAATAGCCTCTGAAACTCTGCCTTGGTTTCTCCTTGCACTGAACGTCCTCTCAATTTCAGGATCAAATTCCTCAAGGTCACCCCCTGCAGTCCTGGTCATATACCAAACAAGAAATGACAGCAAATGTATATAGAAAGATGAAGCAAATGAAATAGATCACAAAATATGAAATTAAGCACAAGCTCCAGAAATTTCATATGGTTCACAGAATATGAAATAGTATCAGAAAATATAAAACTAAGTACAAGCTCAAATCAAACAAACTCAACTAGTATATTCTCCGGCAACGGCGCCAAAAATTTGGTGGACTGCCCAATTATCAAGTGTCACGAATGACCCTCAAATTTAGATATTTATAAATTGAAAACCCTAGCTCACAAAATTAAAATGTAGTAAAGGAGTCTCAAGTCGTATTTTTCCAAGGACTAGTTGTGAATGTTTAGTTCAAGCATGAAAGTTGTTGTCGTTTGATTTGTTTTTGGGTTTTCAAATAAGGTTGGGGGTTTGATATGCAAATAAGGAATGAAATAGCAGTAAAAACAGAGTGAACTTAACTAAAGTAGGGTACGCCTTAGGGAATTGCAAGAATTACACTTAACCTATTTGAAACTAAATCAAGGGGACTAAACTTATCCCTAATTGAGAACTAAGCAATTCAATTTGATATTATGAAACTAAAAATTCAAGGACTGATAAAAACGGCAAGAAAGCTTGAAATATGAAGCTAAATTACAGAAAGTTGAAGTTGGAACAAAACTTGTGAGATGAGAATAGGGTTCAATGAAGGTATGACCTGCCTGATCGGTCGACAGACCGATCAAATGCAAGCCTAATCGGTCGACAGACCGATCAGTTGATGTCCTGATCGTTCAGACAGACCGATCAGTGTCTGAAAGTGAACTATTACAGAATCAAACAATTACTGAAACAAATTCAAAAACGAAATCTAAACTACAGTTCAAGTTCTTAACCAAGAATTACGTCTTGTCGTCACACAAGAGTCGAGCGAAGAACCCCCTAGCTCGAAAACCAACAAGAAACCAATTCCCGTGGTCGATTTGCATTGATTTGATGCGCAGCTGAACTCCTCTTCTAATCTCCCCCTTCTCGACGAATCGGATGGCGATTGAGGCTCAGGAACACTCCAAACTCTTCAGAGAACCCCTCTGAAAGCTCAGAGAACTCCGACCGATGACGCCGTTCCAATCAGGAGTTTATCGGACGAAGCAATCTCTGGCGAAACCCTCACCGGAGATTGGTAGCAACGAGATGAAATCACAAACTTCTTCGGAATTGATCTTGTGATTTGAAATCGGGCAATGGACTCGGATCTGCAATGGCCGCGCGTAAAGAAATCGAAGAAGAAACTCAAGAACAGATGAACTCGGAAGAACAGAGCAACTCGCAATGACGCAGCTTAGGAGAGGGAGTTTCTGTTTTAATTATCCCATTTGAATTTGGATGGCTGCGATCATCCTCGCCTCATCCGACTGTCGGATCTCCTCAGATCTGAACCAAATCTTTCAGATCTTGATCAATGGTCCTGATCTACTTCTCCTTTGCTTGGATCAATCGGATCTGCAATGGATGGCTCAAATCTCCTTGCCTTTAAATGGATGGTCTAAACTCCTCTTAGGCTTGATCCAACGGTCAGATGGACTCTGATTTGGCTCCAAGCTTCAGATCTTGATCCATGGACTTGATTAACTCTATCTTGAGCTTGGATTGATCGGAAGATGACAGATGGCTCAGATCTCACCGTGTCACGATTGGACGACCCTCATTGATCCATCTCTTGATCCCCTTGATCGAAGCCAATTCTGAGCTCAAGTCTGATCCAATCTGATCTTGGTTCATGATCAGTCGAAGCCTATAAAAATTAAATGTAAATTCAATGTCAAATCATCTCAAATATACAAAGATTTGTATCCAAAGCCAAAATAGAAGTAATTCATGAAACCTAATGTAAATGCAACTTAAGCATATAAAAGAGAATCAAAACATGGGTTTGAGGGCCTAAAATGTTTAACAAAATAGTAATTATCAAATGACTCTTGGGTAATGTTGCACGCCACATGGCGGTTGCTTATCAGTTGTCCGTTTGACACAAGTACTCTTCTCTCTCCCCTGCCATTAATGCTCGACACTCATTATTAAGGCGCATTAAGGTAAAGCAGGCCTAATTATAAGATGGACGACATCTAAACTCTGATAGCTAATTATGCCTTTTTGGCATGCGCTGCATTTAATGTTAGAATTATTTTGAATCTTTGACATAATCTGTTATCATGACACATTTAATGTCTTTTCATTTCCTTTGACCCGTTGACATGACCTACTCTTGTTGTCCTGACACTAGTCTAATCAGTCAGACTAACTTCCTTCAATTGGACTTGAGGGGGGTCTTATGATTGGGAGGACAATCGCAGTCTAACGCATGGCATAGGAGCTTGCTACATGGCATAAGGATTTCTACATGGACTCTTTCATTTTCATTAAATTTATTTTCCCTTTTCTGATCAACTTCTGACTTGAACATCGGAGTGGGATCGCTGGAGCTCCTTTCGGTGCCCTCTTAACATTCCTTGAGTTCTCTTCTCAGGCAATCCTCCTCACTAGAATGTCCGTCGCAACACCGGGAGTCATCATCCCACCTGTCAGCTTCCGGATCGTAAAGCCATAAAATAAATACAAACTTTTACTAGATGAGTTCTTCTATAAGAAGGACTCCCATATCCACAAAATAGGTATAATATACCGTAGGCATCAAGACTTTGGTGAGTGGATTAGCCAACATGGAATATGTACTGATATGCTCTACCATGACCTGATGACTCTGAACTCTTTTTTAACCGCTAGAAATTTGATGTCGATGTGCTTAAACTTTGATGAATTATAGTTCTTCTTAGCATAAAGTTCTGTGGCTTTATTATCACAGTAGATATATTCTCAGCAGTCTGTCAATACCATCAACAATCTGCAATGCTGTGATGAAGTTCCGTAAGCAAATCTGTGATTGGATGCTTCGTAGCATACTACATATTCTGCCTCTATAGTAGAAGTGGCTACTAGAGTATGTTTGACTCTCTTCCAAGATATGGTTCCTCTAGCAAGCATGAAAAATATAGCCCAAAGTGAACCTCTTACTATCCAATTATCCAAAAAATCAGAGTCTGAATAACCAATCACCTCTAAGTGATTTGATCTTCGATACATAAGCATGTGTCCTTTGGTTCTTTACAAATATCGCATCTCACTTTTTATCGTTTTCCAGTATGATGATTCTGAGTTACTTACATATCATCCTAACATCTCTACTATAAATGTTATATCTGGTCGAGTATAAACTTTTGCATACATGAGACTTCTCGCTACTGACGCATATAGAAATTATTCCATCTCTTTTATTTCAAGTTCAAGCCATAGACACTGCTCTAAGCTAAACTTGTCATCTCTTGACGTGGGTGTGTCACCAGGTATATAATTCTACATGTCATACCTTATAAGTACATTTTCAATATAGGCTTGTTGTGAAAGTCTAAGAATGTCTCTTGAATGATCATGATAGATCTGTATGTCTAAAACGACAGTGCTTTACTATGATTTTTCATTTCAAAATTACCATTTAGAAATGACTTGGTTTCATACAGCAAACCTTTTATTATTGTTCATGAGCAATAAATCATCCATGTACAGAACAAATATAAACTTACTCCCACTAAACTTAACATATATGCACTGATTAATTAGGTTCTCTTTAAAACCCTATAAAATAACCACCTGATCAAATTTTTGATACCATTGATGGGACGTCTATTTTAAACCATAAATGGACTTCTTTAATTTACATACTAGGTGCTTTGAGTCCTTAAACTTAAAGTTCTTTGGTTGCACTATGTATATAGATTCCTCTAAGTTTCCATTAATGAATGCAGTATTTACATCAATTTGATGTAGCTCCAAATCATAATGAGCTACAAGTATCATGATTATTCTAAGAGAGTCTTTTGTCGATACAAGTGAGAAAATCTCCTTGTAATCAATATTTTTTTTCTGAGTGAATCCCTTAGCAACAAGATGAACATTATACTTTTCGATATTGCCCCTTGAATCACACTTAGTTTTAAATATCCATTTACAACCAACGAGTTTTAAACTTTCAAGTATTCGACAAGTTCGCAAATGTCATTGTTTGTCATAGACTTCAACTTTTCTTGCATGATGTTAATCCACTTTTTAGGGTTAGAGCATTGTTTGACCTTTTGAAAAGATGCAAGATCACTTTTCAACCCTATGTCAAAATCATGCTCTTGGAGATAAACATAATCAAGAGAAATCGTGGTTCTTTGTTTCCTTGTGGATTGCCTTAAAGACACTTGTGTTTGAGGTACTTGCTCATCAATATGAGACAATACCTCAATTTCAGTGGTAGGCTCTGTTGGTGCCAGAAGCACCAGATCGAACCTGGTTTTGATAATGACAAAGGGTTCAAAGTTAAGTTTATGTGGTGATCTAATGGATTTGCTAAGTGTTTTGGAAAGTCCTAGTCTATCTAGGCACGAAGTCTTGACTTGTAGGGTTGAGCAAGAAGTCCTGGTTGAGGACTGGACACAAAGTCTTAACTGAGGGTTGGGCACCGAAGACCTGACTGAGGGTTGAGCACGAAGACCTAGTTCGAGGAATTGGACACAGAGTCCTGGTCGAGGACTGAGCACGAAGACCTAATTCGGAAGATCACGCAGAAGACTTAACCGAGCGAGGATTACGAACAAAAGTAGAGATGGGTCAAGGTACGGATGTCTCGAGATCCGGGAGTTTCGGAGGTCAAGCAAATGTCCAACTGGAGGTGCTGGTTGGCAAAAGGTAACTTCTCCAGAGTAGAGTAGGTGAGGATGCGTTCCTCGGAAGAGGGAACAGTAGGTGTCAATTTGACCTAGGATTTCATTTGAAATCCAAAGTCAGAACCAGACAGCTCTAGCTGTCATTCATTCATGCATTTACTATACTATTATTGTGCTCATGGACTAACCTTGATTGTTGGCCAAAGGAACCAACTGGCTGCGATCAGGGGTGCCTGAGAGGGCTCAGGAGCCCATGAGCCAGGCACCTGAGAGGACTTAGGCGCCGCCCTAGAGGCTTTTTCTTAGCGTTGGCGAGGCTGAGTTGACGGTTGCTGGTTGAGTTGCCACGTTAGCTCCCAGGCACCCTAGTGCTCCCAGGCGCCTGAGAAGGGATAGATTTTGGCTAAGTTAGTGGATAACGACACGGTTGAATCGTCGACGTGGAGATCGCCCCTAAAGCCTCTTGGGCGCCCGAGTAGCAGTATATAAGGGGTTTCACCCATTGCTTCGAAACATCAAACACAGCAATAAAGCTTCCTTGCTCAAGTTCTCTGTGCCCAAGAAGTTCTAGATCGACGACATGTTGCTTCTACAACGAAAAGATTATTTCTTCATTTTAGTGTCATTGGTATAATTTTCATTTCATTTCTGTACTTAATTCATTATACTTGTACCTCATTTTACGAATTATAGTATTGCTCAACAAAAATGGTCAAGGATCGTGGGCCTTGAGGTAGGAGTCGTCACAGACTTCGAACCAAGTAAAAATAAAGTGTTAGCCTTGTTTTTGACTTTATTATTTCTGCCGTGTCGAACTTGATTTATATCCAAAAATACATAATCGATATTCACCCTCCCCCCCCCTCTATTGATTACAACGATCCCACAAGTGGTATCAGAGCGGGTGACTCAATCTCGGTAAAGCCACCAGTTAAGCATTTTCTTTTTTAGATTTTCTCGTTATTTTATATCTGAAAAGGTATTATTGCCTCTTTATGATATTTTCATTTTAATTCTTTTTCATTCATGGATTTTCTTGTTTCTCGAAGTTGGTGCAACACTACTTGGGAATTTCAGTTTATATATTTCTATACCGCACTGCTAATCCAAGACCAAGTCTTGGAACAAAGTTTATTGTTTGTCTCTTTTCAGGACTTCCCGTGGCCCAGCAAGAAGGTTACAACACTGCCCGATCTCTTCTCTTTTCAGGAGAGAATTTCTTTTACTGGAAGAGTCGAATGGAGGTCCACCAGAAATCTCAGGTGGAAATGTTGATAATCTTCTAGGCCGGACTAAAAATCCCAAAGAACGCACAAGGCGAACTTCTGGGATACACTGAGTGGGATGCTAGTGTCTTGATCGAGAGCTAAATACACAACTGGCTTCTACATTCATCAACCTCACGCGCTCATCCAAGTCTTCCTGCTACGACCCTGCTTCAACAAGACTACGTCTGACCGCTGCCGGAAGATCTACACCAACACACGAACTGATCCAGATCCTACTTGAGTGTTGGTAACATATTTATTTTCTTGTATCTAATTTATATCAAGTAGGAAGTATAGGGTTGTTACACTTCCTACTTATATCTTGTACTCGATCACTCTATCGAGAGTTTACCGGTAGAGGAGTTTTAGGGATTGCTCGTCGGAATGGTCCAAGGGACTTAGGCCTTCGAGTAGGAATCGCCGAAGACTTCGAACGAAGTAAAACTGATTTGTGTTCGAATTTTATATTTTTCTCTTTTATTTCCGCTGCACTCACTCTCTCTATTTTAAAAGCGAAACGTTTTTTAAAAAAAGGCACGTGATTCACCCCTCCTCTCACGTGCAATGGTCCTATAGTTTCGATATATGTTCTAAACGTCTATGTCATAACATGAAAGAATTCTCGTTGGCCAATTTGCATTTATACCTATACTATGCATTATTACATTGTCAACCATAAGAGTTATGATATTTAATTTATAAAACTTATCAATCAAGAAATCATTGCCAATTAAAATTGAATTATAGAAAATACTAAACATTGTGTTTTCAAATGAACAAGAATAACCTAATTTATCTAAATAAGAAATTGAAATTAGGTTATGTCTGAAAGATGACACAATAAAAGTATTTTCTAAATCCAAATAGAAATCAGTTCCTAAATAAAGTCTAAAAACACCAATAGACTCAATTGCAGCCTTCTTTCTTTTCTTGTATAAATATATCTTTCACCATTAAGTGGAAGTCGGCTCCTAAGACAATCCTGCATAGTGACATTTATGTGAGTAGTAGCATTAGTAGCTATATCCACTAAGTGTCAGTGGGTACAATAGATAAATTATCTTTTGAACTAACAATGTTGAGAACTTTATCTTTCTTTACACACCAGTTAGCATACTTGAAACAGTCTTTCTTCATATGACCTTTCTTCTTGCAAAAGAAATATGCATATTCCTTTATTTGCTTCTTGAGCTCTTTATGACCATTATCTTCAGAATCTATAAGTTTCTTTTCCTTTTCCTTTGTTATTGATTCTCTTTCGCTTCTTGCTCATACTTTGAGAATCAGATGCTAAGTGAGCACTCTCAGATATCTCAATTTTCAATCTCCTATCCTCTTGCACCATTAAACAACAAGCTCATTCAATATCCACTTTTCTTTTTGAGTATTATATGATATTTTAAAAGGAGTGAACCATGCAAGCAGAAACATTAAGACGAGATGCACTAACATACTCTCAGACATTTTGAGTTTTAGTATTTTCAGACTTGTCGTTATATTGGACATCTCCATAATGTACTCCCTTATATTTCCTTTATTACCGTACCACATAGTTACTAACATCGTAAGAAGTGTGGTAGTCTCGACTTTTTCATTTGAGGTGAATCAGTTTGTCAGTTGGTTCAAGAAACTCTTAATATATTCTTTATCCATTATTGAGCCTTTATTGGTGCTAATATAAAAAGTCTTATGATGCTTAGATTCATACAATTTGATTTCTCCCACAGCTAAAATTCAGCCATCTGCTCTATAGTACTAGCATTGGTCAGAGGTGCGGGGTTACGATCACATTTTATTCCATTCAGTAAAATTCTAACTAGTTATTGTTGGGATATTATTAATACTGACAGTTATAGATTACACTAAAATTAAAGAGAAAAATTTTATTTAAGCTCAAGATTTAACTAAAGTCGAGAACCTGTATAAGTGCAAGTAATAAAATACAACATTTTGTAAATAAAAATAAAATTTTAAATGCATATAAATGAACTACTTATGAGATACCAAATACAACATTGCATTTTACTCTGTAAACTAAAATACAATTTGTTAGCAGTACTCTCTGATATATCTTAAACTTTAATTGTCTACATAATGCTCCTTTCTTTGGGCTCATCCATTGTGTACATAATATGATATTTTATATGAGTTATATTCTAATTCATAGCTCACAAAGACTTTAATATGCCACATAATATGCCTTCCTTTGGGTCGACTCATGATATGAATAAAATAAAATTTTATCCCATAGTTTTAAGCTACATTGAGCATATATCTAGCATAAAAATAACCTTCTTTTGGGTCGATTACTCTTGATATAGATATATGTCTACTGATACAAAATGCACTAAATCTATCTAAGGTACATTCCTTTGAGCCGACACAATAATTCAATTTAGTAGTATGTTATATAGATAGACTCAAAAAAATATTAAGAACTTTAACCGAATAAATAATCATCTAATAAGTCTTAATAATTTTAAATTAAACTTATCGATTGATATCATGTAATAATTAATTAGTTTTACTTGATTATCACAATCAATTTAAAAGTTTACTATACATGATTATGGAACCCAATCAATTATCTTAATCCATAAAAAAAATCTTCTTTCGTTCAAGTGGGACCAACCCTTTAATAGGTTTTTTTAAAAATGAAATGAGTGAGGCCCACCATTTGGAGAAGTTCACGTAGAGAGAATGCTAATAGATTAAAAAGAATGGTAATTGATTAAAAACCATCCGAATCGATTATTAATTAATCCTTTAAAGTTTTTAATCGATTAGAAAAAAATCTAACTGATTGCTAATTGGTTCTGTAAGGCTATTAATCGATTGAATATAAATTCTAATTGATTAAAAGTATCAATTGATTAGTTTGATTGGATACAATCGAATTTGTCCTGATTTCAACATGTTAGTCGATTAGAAAAAATTCTTAATTGATCAATGGCAAGATTTTATTGCGACTCAAGGCATTTACTCGATTGGTAAAATTGCCATTCGATTGATCTGATTAATTAAAAATCGATCCTTTATTCGACTCTATCGTCCCAATCGATTGGTGTCAATTGAATCGATTCCCATCGATTCTGTTTGCTATTTTATGCTCGATATATATGGCTCTAATACATATGTTAATTCTTGTAAAAACCTAAGTCGTATGAATTCTACAACACGTAGAATTCACATATAGGAAATATAAGAACAAGAATATCTAATTTCATCAATTAATTATGGCATAAGAAAGTAATACATAAACACAAAGACAATGAACCTAATTCAAGAGTCATTGTCCTTGTTTTAATATCGTCAGCTTAATTCCTGTGAAAGAAGATGCAATGGAAAGAAGAGGAAAGTCTTCGAAGGGGCTTCGGGGGTGATGGTGTCGTAAAAATTTCTTATCAAGGGGAGCAAGAAATTAATCCGTTATCATGATATTCTAAATTTTTAGGAACCTCTCCTTTATATAAAAATTTAATCCGTTATCAACCTATAATTGATAACAGAATAAGCTAAAAAATTTTACACTTTGAACTCACAGTCAATAATATAAAATTCAATAATCTTAAGTTAGATTACTTAATGGATTTTTTATCATAAATCTATTAAATAGGATGTGAGTCTACCTGAAAAGATATTAATCTAATTTACACTATATTGTCAACTTATTGGAAAGAAGAACGTGAATGTGAATCTGTTCTAAAATACCCAAAAGGTCTGAATAAAAGCATCACAAGATAATTAGGAAAGTTAGACAAAATGCCACCTACTCTTCCCATTATCTATTCATGACGTGCATATGAAATTGATAATCTCAAGTCTTTTACAGGATGTCAGATAAATCATCCAAATAAAAGCTCATGAATATGAACAGGAAGCAAACATTAATCAAAGCCATCGATCAAAATAAAAGCATCAGCTTCAATAGGAAGCCCTCAACCGATGCAATATAACAAACCAATGCAACTGTACACCATGCACCTTTTAGTTACTTCCCAATATCATGGAACAGGATTGCATTGGAACAGAAAACCATCAATCAAAACCACTTTTTTTTTCATCATATAGGAAAACAACTCAAATCAAACTAGGAAAAATTAAGTAGATGCCGCAGCGGAAACACATACTGATCTCATGGAAGTGGGAAACGAAACTTGAGTGGCAATTGTAATTTGTAAGGATGCTGCAATTGTCTAGAACGTAGATTCCTGGACCAGCACCCAAGCCTTCATCATCTGGTGCGAGGTGCTCGATACTGTGGAACGGGAAAGGCCGGCGCGACCACCATGAAATCCAGGATGATGAACTCTGCTTATCCCTGTTCAATTTACAGCAGATGGCAGATAGTTAGAGATCAGCAGCGCAGATCATTACAAAGAGAAAGAGAAGCAGATCACAGAACTCAGATCGCAAGAAAGAGCAGCAGATCGTGTGAGAGAAAGCACACCTGCGTGAACCGGTGGAGTGGAGACCGCGATCCAGAGAGAGCAGATCACGTGAGAACGGCGGCTACGAGAGGAGAAGGCGGGTATTAGCGGGCCGTGCCAGGCCGGCCCGGGACTTAGCCCACTAAATCTTGTTACTGTAATTACAAATATATTAGCAGATATAGAAGCAATTAACAATATTTATTTCAAAACTAATTAATGTATCATACAATTTTATTTAATAATAATTTAACAATTTTAAAAATAATATAGAATATTAAAATAATTTTATAATATAATATTAATTGGTGAAAACTTGGATGAGTAAACAAATAGTTGAAACACAAATCTTAAAAATATTTTTTTTACTGTTAAAAATATTTTCTATCATATTAATTCAATTGAGTCAGAGACTCAGAATTAACGGATAATGATAAAACTTCAGCTTGATTTCATTTGGGTTAATTATAATTCAAACCCCATAAAATTTATCCTTTTAATAATGAAATTTATATTTGCCATAAAACTTTATTTTGAAAAACTGAAAGTTTATAAAATTCATATCAAAGTTTTATAATATGATAAATTCATTTTCTAAATATTGTTTTTAAAATAAATTTTTATATAAAAAATTAATTTTTAAAATGTATTTAAAAATTATTGAATGCCCTTTTTATGAAACCAAATAAATTCAATTAGATCATTAATCTTTAGATGGCTTCACATATAGTCCGTTCTCCTTCGTTCTTGACTAATTCATATGTTTGATTCCTCCTATCCCTATCTGTATGCAAGAGGTTGTGTATGAATTTGCTCTTTGCACACCTTCACGGCATAGGTCATTGACTAGTATACATAAATTTTAAAATAAAACACATTTTTATTATATATAATATTTTTTAAAAAAATATCACTCAAGGTTAATTTAACAATCTTTTCAAAATGTCCCTTCTCATTAAAATTAAAACACTTGATAATATTCTCTATTGACATGTGAAAGGTTAAAATAAATATTTTTTTTAAGTGGCATTATGTATTAATTTTAGGATGATTCCATATAAATTTTAATTCGATCTACCATTAAGATAAATTAAAAAACATTCTATTAGCTTAATATTTTAAAATAGTCTATTAAAATATTTATTCTGAGACTTGATAAAACAAATTAATATAAAAATTAAATTATTAGAAGGTCTTTTATATTAATAAAATCTTTGAAAATATTATTTAAACCTTAGGGGCTATTTGGATAAATCTCGTAATTATTATTGTTCTTAATTATTATTTTAATCATTAATGGGGTAGGTCTAAGGCCGCCGACGAAACCGGGGGGATCATACGGTCTTTGGCCGATGATGTTGCCGGGGGGATTGTAGTTGCAGATGATGAAGATGGCGCTGCTGTTGCACTGCACACGCGCGCACCCGATCTCCGTCGACGACTGCCACACCACCTGCGTGTAGTGCCCGCACACCTGCCCGAGGGCGCAGCTGTTGCTGTCGTAATCGTAGTACCGCCGCTCGTCCACCCACGCGCCCACAGCGTCCGCCGCCGTGAAGTCGGCGCCCGACCCCCAGAAGATGTTCTCGCCGTAGGGCCCGCCCGAGCGCACCAGCTGGCAGTCGCCGA
Source organism: Boesenbergia rotunda (assembly GCA_024364735.1). Classification (NCBI taxonomy): domain Eukaryota; kingdom Viridiplantae; phylum Streptophyta; class Magnoliopsida; order Zingiberales; family Zingiberaceae; genus Boesenbergia; species Boesenbergia rotunda. Next base: position 375,332 of record JAGFNQ010002145.1, read on the forward strand.
TTCGCTGCTCCGCGTTCGCGTAGCCCCGCACGTACATCGCCACCGTGTCGTTCCACGACACCGGCCGCACTCCCACCGCCGCACGCGCCGCGTTGTGGGCGTCGACGAAATCCAGCGGCAAGTTCTGAGCAAGGGCGATGGTGGCGGCGGGCACAACGGCGGCGGCGCAGATCAAAGCCACCATGAAGAACCTCATGATTAATTAAAACTAGAATTGAATATAATCTTATTCTACTGATGAAGGGTATAAACTGATGAGTTCACTGGTATTTTATAGATTCTTAGAAATGTGTTTCTTTAAAAACAAATTTGTTTTTGTTTTTTTTGTTCTTTTCATGTGGAAAATTGGGGATGGTGCGTGGAAAACACGGAAAACCCAATTGGGTGCGACATCTAGAGACGACTTCAGGGTCAACAGTCAAACAAAAGATATTTATCGTGGGATCTTTTGGTCCATACAATCTGTATTTTATATAATTGTCAGGATTGATGATGATTTATATTTTTAATTTTACTATATATTTATTACTTATTTATATTTTTGATTTTATTATATGTTTATTATTTATGTATTTATATGAAGCTTCCTTTATATTTATGAGATTGAATTTAGGAGACCTTTAATATATCGGATTTATCGGTCTAGGCCATGTTGGCCAACTAGCTCATCTGAGACGACATCCAACTACTGGCCCACCTTTAACAGCCCTTTTTTTATTAGTAATTCTTTTAAAAAAAATATAGTATAGGCTAAACCTCCTCCCCTTTTATTATTTCTTTGTTTTTTTTTTCGTATCTCTTTGACGATGGCGCAACGCTTTATTTTTCACCCGACACTTTCTTCACCATTTTCTTGGCATCTCTTTGGCGACGACGCGACGCTTTCTTCTTCACCCGACTTCTTCTTCACTGTTATTTTGTTCGTGTCTCTTCGACGACAACACGACACTTTTTTCTTCACCCAACGACGAATTCACACCATGCTTTTTTACCGAACAAGAAAGACAAGATAATCTTCTTCTCCAGACTTCACTGCATGTGTGTCCTTTGACAAGATTTATCTAGATTTATCGGCTTGTCGCTGATTCTGCTTGCAATTGAGGTCTTTATCTTGGTTTGCCACTAATTGAAAGTGGATATTACTTCTTAATCCTTGCCATTAATTTACTCAAGATTTGACATAATTGGTTTTTGTACTATCTTATTCTACATGTTCTCTTAATCAAATTATCTCTTTCCATATGCTACCTTTCTCCACTTAAAAATTTTGAAGTAATTATTAATTTCAATTTGATTAGGTACTTCTTAATTTCAATTTGATTACTTCTTAATCTTTTCTTATGTGAGTGCTTATATGAACTTATATCTTTTATTATCATACATGGACGATATTCATTCTAATTTAAAGTTCTGAATGGACACATCGATTAAAGGTGTTTATTGTTTAACATGTTGACTGTGCCATGTTAGGGAAAGAAACTTTTATAAATAACTTCTCATCTAATATTAGTGCATATTTGTAAGTTCATTATCAACTCTGAATCATTAATTCAATTCAATGTGGTGTTGTCCTTTGTATTTAGTTGATGGAACTGAAATAGAACCTTATTTTTTTTTCTTTTCAAGCTAGGACACTTTTGAAATGGGCACTTTCAGTTTGCCTGTTTGAAAATCAAAGACAAAATTAATTAATTTTTTTTACCCGTTCTTCTCGTTTTTATTGGGGTGCTTGTTTTGGAAAAATACAATAGCTTTCACCCTGACGCTTGTTATGGAAACGTTTTGATTGGACTTTGCGGTTGATGTTGAAAGCATCACTTGTGAAGAAATTTGTATGCATGTATTTCTCCTTCTTGAAATTAATATCTTGGTCCTTAGGTTTAACAGTTTTGGATTTTTCATCATGCATGATTTTTCTAGGGTTTTGATCTACATTATTAATGTTGGGGCAATCTATGATCCGAAATGACTATATATTTTGATGTTTGGGCAAAGGGTTTAAGTTAGGCTCACCCTTGTGTTTGATGTGTGTATTTGAGTGTGCAGGTTTGCAGGATACATATGGACTTAGCTGGACGGCTTTGGGTCTGGTGAAAGATGGTGTGAGGAGACAAGCTGTGGGCTTGTATACATCTGAGGGACCATGGACAAAGCAGGGACGATGAGCCGAGGGAAGCGAACTTCGAGCCATACGCGAAGGATGACATGGGGAGATGAGCCGCGGGCTTGCATGCATCCGAGGGACGAGAGTCAAAGTCGAAGAAGGCTTGAAGGTAATAGGTCGAGGCTGCTGAATGAAGAGTCAACTGAGTCGTGAGGATTCGAATGCTAAGAGAACTGTACTCGGGAAGGGAAATCCTAGGGTTCGAGTGCTGAGAGAATTGTACTCGGGAAGGGAAACCTTAAGTGACAGTCTACTGATACTTGATTAGTCGATTGAGGTAGAGCACAGAGAAATCAGTCGACTGATGCAGTCGACTGGCGCAGTCCACTGGTGTCGACCAGAATTTGAAGTGTCAGGCTGTGACATTCAAATTCGCGAGGACCAGTCGACTGGTGTATCACCAGTCGACTGGTAACGGTCAGAACAGTATCGAGCACTATTTAAGAGGGCTCGTTTTTTGTTGTTCTTCCTTGGCGAAACAAGCTTGGGTAAAGCCTGTTAGTAGCCTAAACGTCCTCAGTGATTGTCCAAGGATTGTGGCGAAGTTTCTCCACCCACAAGGAGCGACAAGAGCTAGCCGGAGGTGTTCCGGGGAATCATCCACCGAAGGATCGGGATCGTCCACCTTACGGACAGCCGTGGAGTCGGAGTTTCATTTCCGAACCACGTAAAGGTTGTGTTAGCATTGTTTTTGTTAGTATTCCGCTTGCGCTTGCTAACCCTTGTAGGAAGGAAATCAAGAAGAAGTTATTCACCCCCCCTCTAGCTAAACGACAAGGTCCCAACATGTGGTATCAGAGCGAGGTTCGCTCATCTACGGACTAACCGTCGAGAGAGCAAAAAGCTAGAGGAAATGGCGATTGAAGAAAAATTGGGGGATGATATCAATGCTCCACCTCCCTACGATCGTGAAAGTTTCAAGTATTGGAAGATGCGGACAAAAACATGGTTCAGTATGGATTGGAACTTCATGATCGCGCTAAAAGAGCTATTTGAAGTTCCAAAAGATAAACACGGGAAAAGGCTCCGACCAAGATATTGGAATAAGGAGCAACAAACGCAATCAAAGGCAAACGAAAAGGTAATTTTAATATTACTTAATATTTTGCCTAATGATGTGATTAGCTGTGTAGGTGAGTACAAAAATGCATATGAGCTATGGAGAAGGGTGATAGCTCTACATGAAAATTCGACACAAAGACAAGGAGAAGAGGAGTCCAAGGAAAATGGGTCTTTCGTCCAAAAGAAGGAAAAGGACCAATCCGAGGTTGAATCAAATTCAACATTCAAAGAAGAGGAGAAAGTGGAATCGTCCACATTCTCAAGTGAAGAAGAAATAGAAGAAGTCTCCACGTCAAGGATTGAGGGGGAGGAAAGATCATCCTCAATGTCGGAGCAAGAAGAAGTGTCCACCTCCACCAAAGCAAAGTCAAAGGATCACATAATTTGCTTTGGATACAATCAAAAGGGACACTACAAGGACAAGTGTCAATTGGGTAAGAAAAAAGAGGTAAACCCTAAATATAAGTCAATTTCTTTAAAATCTAACATGGGTTGTAAGAAAAAGAAGAAGATGCACATTAGGTGCTTCACGTGTGGTGAGCTAGGTCATTACCACACCAAATGCTCAAGGAAAGGAGAATTCAAGAAATTAGAGCATTTTGAGGAAATGGGAGAAGAAGGAAAAGAAGAAAAGCTCACATCAAGGGGGAGCTACAAGGGTAAGAGAGGTAATTTCTAACTTTATAGGTAATATAAATTCCTCCATGCATGTTAGAAATAATGTCAATTATTTACCCATGCATAATTTTGGTTTTAGATATCATGATAAAAATAGGGTTAATGTTGCATATCAAAACCCTAGGAAATTCATGTATCATGACAAACCTAGAATTTTTAGACATAAGGACCAAGGCATTAATCCCAAGAAAGGGAGACATATGCCTAGACAAATGGGTAGGTCTAGGAATGTCCAAGGTGGACATGTTGATTCTAGGTTTAAGAACCTAGAGAGAGAAAATCAAGTTTTGAGGGCAAAGCTTGATAAATTAGAAAAAAAAACCCTAGATAGATTTACTATTAGATCTAAGGGTTTAGGTAGGGTGTTGGGTGGTCAAAAACCCAACAATGATAGATCGGGTCTAGGATACCGATCTAAGTTCTCCAATGCTATGGAAAAGTCATATGCAAGGGTGCAATATGACTATAGCAAGGGAAAGTCCAAAAATGACAAGTGGATGCCATTTAAAGGCAAAAAGGAAGTCTTAACTAAGGACAAGGGGTCCAAGGTTAAAAAGGTTAAGGGTGTAGGCCAAGAGTCACCGGAGGTACACCGGTGTGACCTAGCATTTGTTGAATCACCTAGGGAGGTGGCTAAGGCTAAGAGCTCAAGGGGGAGCTCTAGGAGTCAAGTTGGGACCCGTGGTCTATGGATCCCACGAGGATTTCTCTCGGAAGTCTAGATGGGTCATGAAGTGTGCCAAAGGATGTGGAGACTGATTTGGAGTATCAATCCTAGGAATTTGACACATTGGGTTTAAGTTTCATGCATGAAAATATGACATTGGGGTCATATAGCATGGAAGTTGGTTTTTGAGGTGTAGATGTCATATAAACAAATGCTAGGGATACATTGTGGGTTGGTATGGGCAGAGACATCAAGAGGAGATCAAAACTAGGACTTTAAGTCAAGGTTCAATTGAACCATTTAGAGAGTTTTGAGTTTTGTGTCAATCATGGGATTGGTGATAGATACATGTTTGAATGTATTTTTTTCAAGTAGACACGGGTACCACAAACCACTCCACAAAATTTGAGAATTTTTGGAGATTTATGAAATTTCTGGTGCATTTATGAAATTGGATCAGAAATGTTGAAAATAGGATTTTCAGGGTACCAATCAACTGGTTTAGGGGCAGTTAATTGATAAAGGCTGAAATTATTTTTCAGCAATCAAAAAGTGTCGTAATGATGTAAAACAAGTGTATAATCTTATGGGGGGTTAATACACTTTGTTTAGGATCATTAGAGGTTAAAGGATCTAATGAGAGGGAGATTGTTGGAGTCCTTTTGATGTATGACAAAGGGGGAGAAGTGTTATGTTTAAGTGGGATATTAAACATGTCTTTGCAAGAAATCCTAGGTCAAGGAGGAGCTTAGGTAAAGGGGGAGCATTGTTGCTTATTTGGTGGCAAAGGAGAATCTTGGGAAGGTTCTTAAAAAGTCTTTGTAAGTCCAATATAGGGGAGCCTTGGAGAGGTTTTAAAAGCCCAGTTTGGTAAACATCCTAGTTCTTGGGGGGGGGGTAGGTGTGGGGATGCCTTGTGATAGGATGCATGCATGTTTGCATTGCATACGCATTGGCGGTATAAGTTCAAGGTGAAGCCTTGGCAACGTAAGTCCAAATGGTGATTAGCATTCTATTTTCTATTTGTTTTTCCTAACTTAAACGTATTGTCAAACATCAAAAGGGGAAGATTGTTGGGGCAATCTATGGTCCGGAGTGACCATGTGTTTTGATGTTTGGGCAAAGGATTTAAGTTAGGATCACCCTTGTGTTTGATGTGTGTAATTGAGTGTGCAGGTTTGCAGGATACACATGGACTTAACTGGACGGCTTCAGGTCCGGTGAAGGATGGTGTGAGGAGACAAGCCGTGGGCTTGTATACATCCGAGGGACCGTGGATAAAGCAGGGACGATGAGCTAAGGGAAGCGAACTTCGAGGCATACGCGAAGGATGGCATGGGGAGACGAGCCGCAGACTTGCATGCATCCGAGGGACGAGAGCCAAAGTCGAAGAAGGCTTGAAGGCAACAGGTCTGTTAGTGCTTGGATGGCTAGAGAGGGGGGGGGGGTGAATGTAGCCAGACACAAAACTCTTGCTCTCTTTGAACACTTCTGCACTAGGTTAGCAGCAGCAAAAACAAAAGAAACAGAGAAACAAACTTAACAGAAATGCAGAAACAGAGAATACAAACCACAGACGCTAACACCGCGATATGCAAGGTTCGGGGATAACTTGCCCCTACTCCTTGGCGTGCCCGTGAGGTGGGTGATCCCTTGATCGTCGACAGATCAAGCCCAAGGTGACCCCGGATATAACAGCGCCTCCTTCTCGGTGGAGAAACCTCTCCACAATTGCCTCAAGATGATATGAGATTAAGTGCACTTGACAATGAGAAGGATCGCTCACAAAGATGTAACAAGAACGCTCAAGCACAAAACAACAGAGAGCACAAAACACAGCCCGGCCAAACTCCTCAAGTTTCTGTCTGTTCTTCCTTGTCGCTCCTCTGCTTCCAGCTTCGTCTTAAGCCTCTTCTCCTCGTCGCCAAGCTTCGTCAGCATTCCCTGAGCATAGCCTGAACCCACTGACCTCCCTGAGCACTCAGTCCACTGAAGACCTCTTCAGCTGAGCCTCCATCAGTCGCCAGCCGTGCCTCAGAAGCTGTTGAAACCTGAGAAGAGAATACATACAAACCTGCTCAATGGAAAGTCTCCATTTGACTCTCCTCCAATGTTTGAATCATCCCTGTAAAGCCTACACACTCCAACAGAAGCTTAGCAAATGCATATCAAACAATATCACACAATATCAGCAGGTAGCAGAGAAAACGCAGACGCGATCAGAAGTCTGACAGTGATTTTGAATTAAAGTTACAGCTACTGATCGGTCACCAGACCGATCAGAGAGGACCCTGATCGGTCACCGGACCGATTAGGGTTAGCCCTGACCGATCAGGCTCCAGCCTGATCGGTCCACAGTGAGAAACTGGAAATCACGAACTCCTTGTGATCGATCACCCTGACCGATCATAGATCGTGGATCGGTCACCGGACCGATCCACAGCAGTGCTGGGATTCCCAGCCTTCGCAGGCCAAACCTCACTGATCGGTCACCAGACCGATCAGGTTGTGTCCTGATCGGTCCGGGGACCGATCAAGGCACTCCTGACCGATCAGGGTCCAACCTGATCGGTCATAATGAGGAACTCGCGATGTTTGATCGGTCCAGCAGACCGATCAAGAGTTTCTCCCCAAGGCTACTGACCTCTCCCTGATCGTTCACCAGAACGATCAGGAGCTCAACAGAAACCTTTCTGTTCTCTCCCTGATCGGTCACCAGACCGATCAGCCTCCTCTGGATCGGTCACCAGACCGATCCACAACAGGAGTTCGTGCCAATCTCCCTGATCGGTCACCAGACCGATCTAGAAACTTCCAATTCAACCCTAAGTCAAGAGAACGAACTCCCTAGCCCTCTCTGACTCGTGCTCAGTCCCCCGGACAAAGACTCTGTGCCCAGCTTCACTCATCAGGACTTCATTCAACTTAGCTTCCCAAGCTAGGACCTGGCTTCACTCACCAGGGTTTCATCCAACCTAGCTTCCCAAGCTAAGACCTGGCTTCACTCACCAGGGTTTCAGTCAACCTAGCTTCCCAAGCTAGGACCTGGCTTCACTCACCAGGATTTCACCTAGTCCCACTAGGTCTTTTCCACTTCACCTAGTCCCACTAGGTGTGCCTAGTCCCACTAGGTCTTTTCCCATGCCAGCGTGTGATCTCCCGATCCACCTGGTCTTAACACGAATTCATTCAACCAAACTTAAATCGTTGTCATCATCAAAACAACAACCGGGCCAGACTGCATCAACAAGGTCGAGGCTGCTGAATGAAGAGTCAACTGAGTCGTGAGGATTCGAGTGCTGAGAGAATTGTACTCGGGAAAGGAAATCCTAGGGTTTGAGTGCTGAGAGAATTATACTCGAGAAGGAAAACCTTAGGTGGCAGTCGACTGATGCTTGATCAGTCGACTGAGGTAGAGCATAGAGAAATCAGTCGACTGATGCTTGGATCAGTCGACTGATGCAGTCGACTGGCGCAGTCGACTGGTGTCGACCAGAATTTGAAGCGTCAGGCTGTGACATTCAAATTCGCGAGGACCAGTTGACTAGTGTATCACCAGTCGATTGGTAACGGTCAGAACAGTATCGAGCACTATTTAAGAGGGCTCGTTTTTTGTTGTTCTTCCTTGGCGAAACAAGCTTGGGTAAAGCCTGTTAGTAGCCTAAACGTCCTCAGTGATTGTCCAAGGATTGTGGCGAAGTTTCTCCACCCATAAGGAGCGACAAGAGCTAGCCGGAGGTGTTCCGGGGAATCATCCACCGAATGATCGGGATCGTCCACCTTACGGACAGCCGTGGAGTAGGAGTTTCATCTCCGAACTACGTAAAGGTTGTGTTAGCATTGTTTTAGTTTGTTTTTGTTAGTGTTCCGCTTGCGCTTGCTAACCCTTGTAGGAAGAAAATCAAGAAGAAGCTATTCACCCCCCCTCTAGCTAAACGACAAGGTCCCAACATGTGGTATCAGAGCGAGGTTCGCTCATCTACGGACTAACCGCCGAGAGAGCAAAAAGCTAGAGGAAATGGCGATTGAAGAAAAATTGGGGGATGATATTAATGTTCCACCTCCCTACGATCACGAGAGTTTCGATACCGTGGTCGGTGCTTTTTCTTATGTTTATCTTTCGGAACTTCAAATGGTTCTTCGAGCGCGATCATGAGATCCAAATCCATGTCGAACCATGTCTTTGTCTGCATCCTTCAATAATCGAAACTCTCACGGTCGTAGGTAGGTGGAACATTGATATCGTCTCCTAATCTTTCTTCGACCGCCATTTCCTCTAGCTCTTTGCTCTCTCGGCGGCAAGTCCGTAGATGACTGACCCCAACTCTGATACCACTTATTGAGATCGATGACACGGCTAGAGGGGGGTGAATAGCTCGTTGCCCCAATGCGTTGGTTTCTTCCTACATGTGTTAGCAAGCACAAGCGGAAATACAAACTACAAACTAAAATAATGCTAACACAAACCATTTACGTGGTTCGGAGATAAAACTCCTACTCCACAGCGTGTCCATAAGGTGGACGATCCCGATCCATCAGTGGATGAGTCCCCAAAAGACCTCCGACTAACTCGCGTAGCTCCTTGTGGGTGGAGAAATCTCACCACAACTCGCACAAGACCTTTGAGAGCTTAGACTACTAATTGGCCTTTAACCAATGCCAATTTCGTCAACCCTAGCTAACCAAACCGAGCTCCCTTAAATAGAGTCGTGGTTGAACTAGCCGTTACCAGTCGACTGCTACCAACACCAGTCGACTGGTTTCAATTGAATTCGAATGTTACAGCCCAACGTTAGAATTCCAGCCGACACTAGTCGACTATGTAGAAGATCAGTCGACTGATCTTTTTGTGCCAACTACCAGTTAACTTATCTAGGTATCAGTCGACTGCTCAAACTCTAAACCTAGAGGTTCCCTTCCCAAGTGCAATTCTCTCACACTCGGACCCTCACGACTCAACTGACTCTTCCTTTGCAGCTTCGACCTGTTGCCTTCAAGCCTTCTTCGACTTTGACTCTCGTCCCTCGGATGCATATGAACCTGCAGCTCATCCTCATGTCATCCTTCCCGTATGCCTCGAAGTGCGCTTCCCTCGGCTCATTGTTCCTGCTTTGTCCACAGTCTTTCGAATGCATACAAACCCATGGCTTGTTTCCTCATGCCATCCTTCACTTGACCCGAAGTCGTCCAGCTAAGTCTATGTGTATCCGACAAACATGCACACTCACATACACATATCAAATACAAGGGTGAACCTAACTTAAACCCTTTGCCCAAACATCAAAACACATGTTCACTCTGGACCATAGATTGCTCCAACAAACCTAACTTAAACCCTTTGCCCAAACATCAAAACACATGGTCACTCTGGATCATAGATTGCTCCAACAACAAGCTCATTCAATATCCATTTTTTCTTTTGAGTATTATACGATATTTTAAAAGGAGTGAATCGTGCAGGCAGAGACATTAAGATGAGATACACTAATATACTCTCAAACATATCGAGTTTTAGTGTTTTCAGACTTATCGTTATATTGGACATCTCCATAATGTACTCCCTTATATTTCCTTTACTACTGTACCACATAGTTACTAACTTCGTAAGAAGTGTGGTAGTCTCGACTTTTTCATTTGAGGTGAATCGGTTTGTCAGTTGGTTCAGGAAACTCTTAATATATTCTTTCTCTGTTATTGAGCCTTTATTGGTGCTAATATAAAAAGTCTTATGATGCTCAGACTTATACAATTTGATTTCACCTATAGTTGAAATTCAACCCTCTACTCTATAGTACTAACATTGGTCATAGGTGCGGGGTTACGATCGCGTATTATTTCCATTCAGTAAAATTCGAACCAGTTATTGTTGGGATATTATTAATACTGACAATTATAGATTACACTAAAATTAAAGAGAATTTTTTTTAAGCTCAAGATTTAACTAAAGTTAATAACTTGTATAAGTGTAAGTAATAAAATACAAGATTATGTAAATAAAAATAAAATTTTAAATGCATATAAATAAGCTTTTTATGAGAAACCAAATACAACATTGTATTTTACTCTGTAAAATAAAATATAATTTGTTAACAGTACTCTCTGATATACCTCAAATTTTAATTATCCACACAACGTGTCTTCTTTTGGGTCGACCCATTATGCGCATAATATGATATTTTATATGAGTTATATTCTGAGTAATAGCTCACAAGGACTTTAATTAGCCATGTAATATGCTTTCCTTTGTGCCGACTCATGATCCGAACAAAATAAAATTTTATTCCATAGTTGTAAGCTACATTGAGCATATATCTAGTATAAAAATAATCTTCCTTTAGGACGATTACTCTTAATATAGATATACGTATACTGATATAAAATGCACTAAACCTATCTAAGATATCTTCCTTTGAGCTGACACAATAATTCAACATAGTAGTATGTTATATAGATAAACTCAAAAAAATATTAGAAACTTTAACCGAATAGATAATCACTTAATAATCTCTAATAATTTTAAATTAGACTTATCAATCGATTGATATCATATTATAATTGATTGGTTTTACTTGATTATCACAATCAATTTAAATGTTTACTATACATGATTATAGAACCCAATCAATTACTTTAATCAATAAAAAATATCTTCTTTCCTTTAAGTGGGGCCCACCCTTTAATAGGTTTTTGAAAAAAATGAAATGAGTGAGACCCACCATTTGGAGAAGTTCACGTAGAGGGAATGCTAATCGAGTAAAAAGAATGCTAATCGATTAAAAATCATCCGAATCGATTATTAATGATCCTTTAAAGTTTTTAATCGATTAGAAAAATAACTAAGCGATTGCTAATTGGTTCTGTAAGGCTATTAATCGATTGAATATAAATTCTAATTGTTTGAAAGTATCAATTGATTAGTTAATTCGATACAATCGAATTTGTCCTGATTTCAACATGTTAGTCGATTAGAAAAAAAATTCTTAATTGATCAATAACAAGATTTTATAGCGACTCAAGGCATTTACTCGATTGGTAAAATTGCCATTCAATTGATCCGATTGATTAAAAATCGATCCTTTATTCGACTCTATTGTCCCAATCGATAGATGTCAACTAAATCGATTCCCATCGATTCTGTTCGCTATTTTATGCTCGATATATATGGCTCTAATACATATATATATATATGTTAATTCTTGTAAAAACCTAAGTCGTATAAATTCTAAAACATATAGAACTCACATATAGGAAATATAAGAGCAAGAATATCTAGTTTCGTCAATTAATTATGGCATAAGAAAGGAATACATAAACATAAAGATAATGAACCTAATTCAAGAGTCATTGTCCTTGTTCTAACGTCGTCAGCTTGATTCCTGTGAAAGAAAATGCAATGGAAAGAAGAGGAAGATCTTCGAAGGGGCTTCCGGGGTGATGGTGTTGTTAAAATTTCTTATCAAGGGGAATAAGAAATTAGGTCAAGATGATATTCTAAATTCTTAGGAACCTCTTCTTTATATAAGAATTTAATCCGTTATTAACCCATAATGATAACAAAATAAGTTAAAAAATTTTACACTTTGAACTCACATTCAATAATATGAAATTCAATAATATGAAATTCAATAATCTTAAGTTAGATCAATTAACGGGATTTTTTATCATAAATTTATTAAATAGGATGTGAGTCTACCTGAAAAGATATTAATCTAATTTACACTATATTTTCAACTTATTGGAAAGAAGAACGTGAATGTGAATCGGTTCTAAAATACCCAAAAGGTCTGCATAAAAGCATCACAAGATAATTAGGAAAGTTAGACAAAATGCCACCTATTCTTCCCATTATCTATTCATGACGTACGTGCATATGAAATTGATAATCTCAAGTCTCTGTCAGATAAATCATCCAAATAAAAGCTCATGAATATGAACAGGAAGCAAACATTAATCAAAGCCATCGATCAAAATAAAAGCATCAGCTTCAATAGGAAGCCCTCAACCGATGCAATATAACAAACCAATGCAACTGTACACCATGCACCTTTTAGTTACTTCCCAATATCATGGAACAGGATTGCATTGGAACAGAAAACCATCAATCAAAACCACTTGTTTTTTTCATCATATCGGAAAACAACTCAAATCAAACTAGGAAAAATTAGGTAGATGCCGCAACGGAAACACATACTGATCTCATGGAAGTGGGAAACGAAACTTGAGTGGCAATTGTAATTTGTAAGGATGCTGCAATTGTCTAGAACGTAGATTCCTGGACCAGCACCCAAGCCTTCTGTTGGAGAAAATTTAGAGAATTTATAATAATAATTTCAACTTATCTGTTGAGTGGTCCGAGCTATTTTTTCCCAAACTGCAGTCTCCCAAACTGAATTTCCGAGGTCCCGACCAGGCGTCCCGAGCTTCCCGACCTGAATTCCCGAGCAAGAATTCCCGAGTGGAGTCTCCTGACATCCCGAGCAATGTCTCCCGAGCTCCTGAGTGAAGCTCCCGGGTGAAGCTCTCGAGTGAGTTTCCCGAGCAGCCGACTCGGTCTCCCGAGCTCCCGACTGAGTTTCTTGAGCAATAGTCGGACGTCTCCCGACCAGGAAGTTGTTGAGGCCGGCACAGCGCAGTTTCCTTGAAACAGATTTGCCCTCCTCCGGTGGTGCTTCGAGGTTCCAATGCGCGTCTATCTCTCAGGATACAACAGTAGAGTCACGGGCACAACGGAGCACGCGTTGCTCGTGGCGAACAGAGGATGTACCCGAACGCTATCAAGGAGGTCGGGAAGGAGGTGAAGTGGAGGAGAATTTCTCTGTGCCTGTGTCTTTTGCTCTCGGTCAACCCCTTTTTATAGGCTCAGACCCCCGCAGTATTCAATGACGAATTAATCGTCATTTACTGCCAATTACCCGGCCAAATCCGAACGCCTGGGGAGTTACTGATTTTGCATTAATCAAAAGTTAATGCATCAGTTACATTTGAGCAAAAAATAATTTGGCAAATCGTTGGTTCATCTGCTTGGACAAATTTTTCCTCGACTGGTCGGACATTCGACACGCGCAGGTCGTGCATGCACATTCACTTGGTTCAGTACAAATCCGGACCCTAAATTTGCACCCCCCCTGCGCACCCATGCGTGAGCGAGAGCCTCTCCCCTAGCATTTGTTCACAACTATCATGCTTGTGATACAATATAAACCAACCATAATGCCTTACAACTCCCAATGTGGGACTAAAGCCCCACTCACAATGGAGTTCTTTTATTCTCCACCTCACTTTCTACTCACTAGAAAGTCCCAATGTGGGACTAAAGTCCCACCATCTCCCTTTCCATTCACATGATATCCAGCAATCCCCCACATGAATGGAAGCATGGTGATAGCATTCAGCAGTTGAGTCGTGTATAGGACAGGTATGTTTCACCCTTTGAACCTTCCCTTGTGAAGATCTGTTTGCTTCCTGGTTGACAGTAGACATGATGACCTTGAATTGTGCTGCCGTTTATGTAAGCATTGACACATCTCACCCAGGACTCTCCCTGATACACCTCAGTTCTCATGAGTGTATTCGTTCTTGGTCATGAACACGCCTGATTCTGCAAGAAGTTCTAAGAATTGTGCCTCCAATTCTCTTCGAAGCGACCCCACTTCTTTCTCACATAGGTGATCTCTTAAGAGTTTTCCACATAACTCTATTGAATCATTAAAAGTCGTATGCTTAACCTCCATCCTTCACTGTTTTAAAGGGTCGTTCCCTTACAGTGAACAACTTTGTCAGTACAGTTAGGTTGTCCCTTTGAACCTAGTTCTTGGGATCTCCAGTTTGCATAGGTTGGGTTTCTTTTGCATCAACATTTTCTATCGGCATCAAACCCATCCTTCTTGATGAGCTTGCAACTAACTCTCTATTTAACCCTTTGGTTAGCGGATCCGTTAAGTTATCCTTTGATTTCACATAGTCAACAGTGAACTCCAATTGAGAGTAGTTGTCTAATAGTATTGTGTCTTCGACGTATATGTCTAGACTTACCATTATACAGATGACATTTTGCCCGGCCAATTGCAGATTGACTATCACAAGGTATGCAGATTGTCGGCACGGGTTTCGACTATCTCGGTACATCTTCTAAGAATTACCGTAGCCATTCAGCCTCTTCACCACATTTGTCAAGAGCTACAAATACAGACTCCATCGTGGATCTGGTTATTACGGTTTGCTTAGACGATTTCCATGAAATGACTGCACTTTCTAGAGTGAATACATAACCACTCATAGACTTCGAGTCTTTTATGTCAGATATCTAACTCGCATCGTTGTATCCTTTGATAACAGCAGAATATCTCATATAGTGCAGTCCATTTCCACAAGTATATCTCAAGTACCTTAGTACTCTTGTTATCCCCTTCCAGTACTCAACACCGGGATTACTGGTGTATCTACTCAGTTTGCTTACTGCGTAGGCTAAGTCTGGTCTTGTACAATTCATTAAGTACATCAGACTTTCAATCACCCGAGCGTACTCTACCTGAGAGATACTTTCTCTTCAGTTTTTCGATAGATGTTGGCTAGTATCTATCGGCGTTCGCGCCAACGCAGTATCACCATTGGTGAATTTCTCAAGAATCTTGTCCACGTAATGGAACTGACTAAGAACAAGTCCTTCTGCTATTTTAAGAATTTTGATTCCTAGAATCACATCAGCTAGACCCATGTCTTTCATGTCAAATCTTGAGTTCAACATGTCTTTCGTGGATTTGATTATCTTATCATTACTCCCAATGATAAGTATGTCATCTACATATAAGCACAAGATGACAAAGTCATCTTCTATAGTTTTCGAGTAGACACATTTATCACATTCATTAAGTTTGAATCCACCTTCTCGTATGACATTAGCAAATTTCTCATGTCACTGCTTTGGAGCTTGTTTCAAGCCGTATAAAGACTTCACCAATTTACAAACCTGGTTATTCTGTCCTAGCACAGAAAACCCCTCAGGTTGCTCAATGTAAATTTTCTCTTCTAAATCTCCGTTTAGAAAAGCCGTCTTTACATCCATCTGATGTATTTCCAGGTTCCATAGAGCAGCAATAGCCAACAACACTCTAATGGAAGTTATTCTCGACACAGGAGAATACGTATAAAAGTAATCAAGGCCTTCTCGTTGTCGGTAACATTTAATTACCAACCTAGCCTTATACTTGTCAATTGTACTATCTGATTTTATCTTTTTCTTGAAGATACACTTGCAACCTAATGGTTTACTCACCGGAGGAAGGTTCACAAGTTCCCAAGTGTGATTTTGCAAGAAAGATTCTATCTCAGATGCAATTTCCTCTTTCCAGTGAGGTCCCTCAGAAGAGTTCACAGCTTTTGAGTAGCTTTGGGGCTCACCTTCCAGTATTAAAGTGATAAAATCTGATCCATAAGATTTTGCCACCCGAGCTCTCTTACTCCATCGAGGCGCAACCTCAACTGATTCATCATCCTCTTCTTCTTCCTCTGGTATTTTCTCCACCCGGTTTGAGGAGCTAGCATCCTCTCGGGTCTTATATGGAAACACATGCCCGAAGAATGAGACATTTCTCGATTCTATTATCGAGTTCTTGTGTATATCCGATAATTGTGACTCATAAACACAAAATCGATATGCACTGCTGTTATATGCATATCCAATAAATATGCAATCAATAGTTTTTGGTTCTATCTTAACCCTTTTCAGATCAGACACCAAAACTTTGGCAAGACCCCCCACACTCGCAAGTATTTGTAGGATGGTCGTCTTCCATTCCATAACTCATAAGGGCTCTTATTTATTTTCTTCCGAGGAACCTTATTTAAAAGGTAATTAGCTGTTAACACAGCTTCCCTCCACATGGAGTCTGACAGTCCAGAGCTCAATAGAAGAACATTTATCATCTCCTTAAGAGTTCGAGTCTTTCTCTCAGCAATCCCATTCTGTTGAGGGGTATAAGGAGTTGTTGTTTAGTGTCTGATCCCATGTTCAGCTCACAACTTAGCGAACGGTGATACATATTCACCACCTCGGTCACTTCGAACCACCTTAATCTTCTTATTAAGTTGGTTTTCAACCTCATTATTGTAGAGAACGAATTTCTCTATAGCTATATCCTTGCTTTTGAGAAGATACACATAACAATATTTTGTGTTATCATCTACAAAAGTAATGAAGTACTTATTCCCACCACGTGTCGGTGTACCTTTAAGGTCACATATGTCGGTGTGAATTAGGTCGAGTGGTTCGTTGCTTCTTTTAATGTGTTGAAAGGATGACCTTGTCAACCTTGCTTCAACACAAGTCTCAGACTTGTGTTTCGGGTCAAGGTGGAATGTCGGTATGCTTTACATGTTTATTAATCTACGAATCATATCGTAGTTCACATGTCCTAGTCTACTATGCCATAAACAAGAAGACTCAAGCATATAAGTGGAAGAGCTCTCAAATTTATTTATCTTAGGCCTAATGACTATTACACTGAGCTTAAACATCCCATCAGATACATAGCCCTTTCCCACAAACATTCCCTTCTTCGACAGAACAACTCTGTCTGACTCAAACACAATGCGAAAGTCATGCTTGCTTAATAATGAACCAATACCTGATTCTTTCGAATCTCCAGAACATACAACACATTGGTCAGAGTGAGGTCCTTGCCCGAGGTCATCTTTAGCACCACTTTTCCTTGGCCCATGATGTCCGAGGTTGCTGAGTTCCCCATGAACAGCTTCTCTCCACTAATTTCTTCAAAATTGTGGAGCAGTTCCTTATTGCAGCATACATGTCTGGTGGCTCCAGTATCAATCCACCATTGTCGCGGGTTTGAACCCACCAGGTTCAATTCAGAGACCACGACACAGATGTCTTCCATTTCTGGTCCCTCGTTCAGGTTGGCCTCCTGCTTCTTCTTCGGTTTCTTGCATTTCGAAGATTTGTGGCCCACTCGGCCACAGTTGTAGCACTTCCCAGAGAACTTCTTGGTGATGCCTCCTCTGGGTCACAGTTTGGAAGATTTAGAATTCTTCCGTTTCGAGCTTTGACCATGCTCGACCACATTGGCTTTCACAGTAGCCTGAGAGAACAGATTTCTCTCTGAACCCTTGTTGTCTTCTTCGATGCGAAGTCTAACAACGAGTTCTTCCACGTTCATCTCCTTCCGCTTATGCTTCAGGTAGTTCTTGAAATCCTTCCAGTCGGGAGGCAACTTCTCAATGATGGCTTCTACCTGGAAGGTTTCACTCAGAACCATACCTTCTGA
This sequence comes from Boesenbergia rotunda, assembly GCA_024364735.1. Lineage (NCBI taxonomy): Eukaryota > Viridiplantae > Streptophyta > Magnoliopsida > Zingiberales > Zingiberaceae > Boesenbergia > Boesenbergia rotunda. Next base: position 393,183 of record JAGFNQ010002145.1, read on the forward strand.
GTGGATCTCATGTAGGATCACCTGAACTCCTAGACTTGGCTGATTACTGTCTTGGAGTCAACCATCTTATAGTTTAGGAATTGGCCCACGATGAACTTCTTGGCCCCTACATCCTCCGACTTGTATTTCTTGTCCAAGGACTCCCATAGCTCCTTAGTCGTTCTCTTCGTGTTGTACACAACATACAGCGAGTCGGTCAGGCAGTTGAAGATGTAGTTTTGGCATAGATACTCAGAATGAAACCAAGCCTCCACCTCAGCAATCTCAGCTTGCTTGGGAGGGTCCTCGGTCAAGAACTGAGCCAGATTGAGTATGGTCAGGTAGAAGAGCATTTTCTGCTGCCACCTCTTGAAGTTCAACCCAGTGAACTTCTCTGGTTTTTCCCCATGGTTGATCAGGGCATTCCCGATCGGGGCGGAGGGGGCCTGGTGATGAGTCTGTTTCACCTCAACACGTTCCATGGCCATCTCAACAGAATAAAATTTGTTTCAAGTTTGTTGGAGGAAATGCTCCTTTTCGGAGAAGTTACAATAAATTGAAATTACAACAATAATTCCAACTTATCTGTTGAGTGGTCCGAGCTGCTTTTTCCCAAACTGCAGTCTCCCGAGCTGAATTTCCGAGCTCCCGACCAGGTGTCCCGAGCTTCCCGACCTGAATTCCCCAGCAGGGATTCCCGAGTGGAGTCTCATGACCTCCCGAGCAGTGTCTTCCGAGCTCCTGAGTGAAGCTCCCGAGTGAGTTTCCCGAGCTCCCGGGTGAAGCTCATGCTTGTGATACAATATAAACCAACCATAATGCCTTACAACTCCCAATGTGGGACTAAAGCTCCACTCACAATGGAGTCCCTTTATTCTCCATCTCACTTTCTACTCACTAGAAAGTCTCAATATGGGACTAAAATCCCACCACTTTCCTTTCTATTCACACGATATCCAACACCTTCATCATCTGGTGCGAGGTGCTCAGATACTGTGGAACGGGAAAGGCCGGTGCGACCACCACGAAATCCTGGATGATGAACTCTGCTTATCCCTGTTCAATTTACAGCACATGGCAGATATTTAGAGATCAGTAGCGCAGATCATTACAAAGAGAAAGAGAAGCATATCACAGAGCTCAGATAGAAAGAGCAGCAGATCGTGTGAGAGAAAGCACACCTGCTTTGAACGGGTGGAGTGGAGAATCGCGATCCAGAGAGAGCAGATCACGTGAAGAACGGCGGCTACGAGAGGAGAAGGCGGGTATGAGCGGGCCGTGCCAGGCCGGCCCGGGACGCCCACTTAATCTTGTTACTGTAATTACAAATATATTAGGAGATATGAAGCAATTAACAATATTTATTTCAAAACTAATTAATGTATCATACAATTTTATTAATAATAATTTAACAATTTTAAAATTAATATAGAATATTAAAATAATATTATAATATAATATTAATAGGTGAAAACTTGGATGAGTAAACAAATAGTTGAAACACAAATCTAAAAAACATTTTTTTTACTGCTTAAAATATTTTCTATCATATTAATTCAATTGAGTCAGAGACTCTTGATAAAATTTCAGCTTGATTTCATTTGGGTTAATTATAATTCAAAACACATAAAATTTATCCTTTTAATAATGAAATTTATATTTGCCATAAAACTTTATTTTGAAAAACTGAAAGTTTATAAAATTCATATCAAAGTTTTATAATATGATAAATTCATTTTCTAAATATTATTTTTAAAATAAATTTTTATATAAAAAATTAATTTTTAAAAAGTATTTAAAAATTATTGAATGCCCTTTTTATGAAACCAAATAAATGCAATTAGATCATTAATCTTTAGATGGCTTCACATATAGTCCGTTCTCTTTCGTTCTTGACTAATTCATATGTTGTGTATGCATTTGCTCTTTGCACACCTTCACGGCATAGGCCATTGACTAGTATACATAAATTTTAAAATAAAACACATTTTTTATTATATATAATATTTTAAAAAAATATCACTCAAGGTTAATTTAACAATCTTTTCAAAATGTCCCTTCTCATTAAAATTAAAACTCTTGATAATATTCTCTATTGACATGTGAAAGGTTAAAATAAATAATTTTTTAATTAACATTATGTATTAATTTTAGGATGATTCCATATAGATTTTCGATCTACCATTATGACAAATTAAAAAACATTCATAGTAGGCGATCTATCAACTTAATATTTTTAAATAGTCTATTAAAAATTTATTCTGAGACTTGATAAAACAAATTAATATAAAAATTAAATTATTAGAAGGTCTTTTAATTAATAAAATCTTTGCAAATTTTTTTTAGAAACCTTAGGTGCTATTTGGATAAATCTCGTAATTATTATTGTTCTTAATTATTATTTTAATCGTTAATGGGGTAGGTCTAAGGCTGCCGACGAAACCCGGGGGATCATACGGTCTTTGGCCGATGATGTTGCCGGGGGGATTGTAGTTGCAGATGATGAAGATGGCGCTGCTGTTGCACTGCACGCGCGCGCACCCGATCTCCGTCGACGACTGCCACACCACCTGCGTGTAGTGCCCGCACACCTGCCCGAGGGCGCAGCTGTTGCTGTCGTAATCGTAGTACTGCCGCTCGCCCACCCACGCGCCCACAGCGTCCGCCGCCGTGAAGTCGGCGCCCGACCCCCAGAAGATGTTCTCGCCGTAGGGCCCGCCCGAGTGCACCAACTGGCAGTCGCCCATTCGCTGCTCCGCGTTCGCGTAGCCCCGCACGTACATCGCCACCGTGTCGTTCCACAACACCGGCCCCACTCCCACCGCCGCGCGCGCTGCGTTGTGGGCGTCCACGAAGTCCTGCGGCGAGTTCTGAGCAAGGGCGGTGGTGGCCACAACGGCGGCGGTGCAGATCAAAGCCAGCATTAAGAACCTCATGATTAATTAAAACTGAAACTACATACAATCTTATCCTACTGATGAAGGGTAGAAACTCAGTTCATTGGTATTTATAGATTCTTAGAATTGTGTTTCTTTGTTTTGTTTTGTTTTCTTTTTGTCCTCTTTCATGAAGCAAATTTGGGATGGTGCGTGGAAACACGGAAAAGCCGAGGGGGTGACTTCAAGAGACGACTGCAGGGTCGACAGTCAAACAAAAGATAGTATTCTTGGGGGATCTGCTGGTCCATCCCAACCACTAGTCCAATTGGCCCTTTATAATCCCAAGCTTGCAGATCCTGCGTCGAGATTCCTTGAAGGACGAGCTATCGATGAGCTATATTAGATATTGGTGGAGTAGCCATGACCTGGAGAAAGTGGAGAAAGAGGAGAGAGCTGTTTTCTAGGTTAATTGAATCGTTAGATCTCCAAGAAAATATAAGAAGGGGAGACCGAAGGTGTCAGAAAATCTCCCGTCAATGAAGTCTGTAAGGCTGCTAGAAGACGAAGCAAGATAGATGGAGCATTAGGGCGAGACCGGATTTCTCCGGCCTTGCACTTTGACGTTTAAGTAAGATCCCGACAAAATATATGAAGCAAGTAAACAGAACCGTAATGAAGTATATAAATACTGAATATAAAGCATATCAGGACTACGAGAGCAGGCCGGAGGTGACATGGACCGAAAGTAGCATGAGTCGGATATCAAAGACTAGAACATATCAACAGCTCGAAGGCCGAAATATGGCAACGATTTGAAGGCTAGGCAGAAGTTTATGGAGGATCGGGATCTATGCTAGAGACAATCGGATCTACGCCATGGGAGGCGACAGTGGCCAGATCTGTGTCGGGGTGGCTAGATTTGTACTAGGGGCGACGACAGTGTCCGGATCAGGATTTGAGGCGGCGAGCGATGGTAGATTTGCATCAGATCGAGCTCGGAGGTGAACGACAACGGTGGATCAGCGATGGATCGGCATTGGAGGCACATAGCAGCGGTGGATCAACACCGGATTGGTGTCGTTGGTAGTTGAATCTACGCCAGAGATGACGATAGCAATGGATTTGGCTGGATGCGGCCGGATCTACTCCAATGATGGTCAGATCTGTGCCGAGGGTGGCTGGATGTATGCCGGAGATGGCGACAACGACTGATATGGGCCGGGGTGGTTGGATTGATGCCGAAGATGGTTGATCTGCGTTGGATCGGTGCCGGATATGGTTGATCTACGACGGATCAGTACTGGATGTGACTGATCTACATCAAATCAGTACCGAATGTAAGCACCCCGGGATTAGTTTTTATATGGCCAACCAAGTTAAGTTAGGTCCTATTTGTTTTGATCCTTATGTCTAAGTGTGCAGGAACTTAGATGCACTGGAAGTCGAGCGGAAGACGCAGCAGACGAGAAGGATGACACGGGAAGGAAACTGACGGGCTCGGTGCATCCGAGAGACGCAAAGTTTGCAAAAGAGTACAGCGGTGGACGAGAAGGTTGTGCACAACGTTAGAAATCGAGGAGGAAGAATGTTCGAGGAAAAGGTCGGAAGTTAGGTTCGGTTGAGCTAAACTTCGGATAATCGAAAATCACCTTGAAGCACCAAAAGACTGGTTAACCGATGGTTGACCACAATAAAGCTTATTGAAGCTTTTGATCCTAGGTGCCCGAGTGTATATAGGCCCTCGAGTGGATTAGGGCACTTGAGAATACAGGCGCTCGTGTTGACTGGGTGCCCGATGAGTCTTATAGCTGTTTTACGGCCATTGCAACGTGGATAAGCACTAACCCCAATCAAGCACTCGTGTTGCACTCGAGTGCCCGGGATATACCATGTCAGCATGTCGATGAGTTTTTCAGACTCTATAAATAGAGACTTTAGCTCAGAGTTTTTCATCAATTCTTTTGTACAACAACTGCAATTATTTTCCCAAGTCTTTTCTGAGTTTAAGAGTCTCTAAGAGGCTTCTCCACCCACACAAAGAGTTATTTAGAGATTGAGTTTTCAACTGTCTTGAATTAACAACTACCCTGGTTGCAACCAAGTAAATTCTGGTGGCTCTTTCATTTTGTGTTGTTATTTTTTTATGCTTTTTGATCAACTAATTTTTATCCTTGTTAAAAACTAGCAAAAGATCAAGTTTAACTTTTCAGGGCTATTCACTCCTCTCTAGCTCGCCTAGAGGATCCTATAAGTGGTATTAAAGCCCAACAACTTTTGATGGACTAACCGTCAGATAAAGCAACAAATACGATGGTCGGACTGAGAAATTACCCACTGAAGTTTGAGGGGAGTTTGCGATGTGGAAATGCCACATGGAGATATTTTTCAAAACTAATTTTGAATTACTGTTAATAATGAAAAACAGTTTTATAGCACCCAAAGACTAGGAAGAGCACCTCTGGTCGAATTAGGAGCAATCCGACTTCGTAGCCAACAGAAAAACTGAGTTTCATCCGCTAACCGTGTTACCGGCTCAGGTGGTCAACCGGATTGGCATTTATAATTTGGCTAAGGAACTTTGGGAAAAGTTCCTAAAACTTTATTAAGATACTTCTGAAGCAAAATTGGCTAAGAGAGATCCCCTCAGAAACAAACTCAGTAACCTTCGACTTAAAAAAGGAGAAATAGTTGCTCAAATGCATGTTAAACTTAAGGAGCTAATCACATGACTCACCAATCTCGGAGAATTGGTAATAAATCGCAACTCTTTAAGATACTCACTTACATCTTCCCGAGGACTCTGGACTGGTCATCTATCATCGACTCTTACTACTTCTCTAAATATCTTGAGGTATGTACCTTAGAAAATTTATTTTCTACGTTAGAATTATATGAAACCGGATGTTCAAGATTGAGGAATAAAAAAGAATATTCTAGCAAGAACTCAGTGTTGAAAGTCCAAAAAGTTGAATCAAATTCAAACACATCGACGATGATCAAAAATTATACATGGTAAGAATTTTTAAAGTTTCTTAAAACTAACAATTTTAATAACTCATAAACAAAGAAGCTGCTTCAAAGAAAAAGGAAGGTTCAGTGTTATAAATGTCAAGAAAAAGGACACATCAAGAACAACTGTCCTAAATTGAGAAATAAAGACAAGGAAAAGAAACCGAGTCGAAGCAAGCACAAAAACCTAAAGGCGACTTAGAGTGAATCATCTTCCTCAGAATATGAACTTAAAGAATATGTCGGTGTTACACTAATGGCCAGCTATCAAGGAGGAGACACTGAAAGCTCGTCCTTAATGAGCATCGAAAGCATCGAAGAAGAGGGAGAGTCAGACAATGAATCCGGCATGGTAAGTGAGATACGTAACTTCCCTCCTAATCAACTTTATAGTGTCATTCAAATGCTATCTAGATCTCTATACAAGTTACGAACCAAGTATATAAAACTGAAAAAGGAAAACATTGAATTAAAAATTATGTTATCCAATGCGTGTCTACTAGAATTGCATGATAAAATATAAGTTGAAAACTCAAAATTAAAAAATAAATAGATATATTAGAAAAGAAATCTGCATGTTAAATAATTTTTAAAATTCAAAGTATAAAAATTTTCATAGAAGTGTAAGTTGATATATTAGAAATCATAAGGGTTAAATTAAAAAATTCAAAAAAATTATATTCCACTCAAATATTTGATAAATTCAATTGGTAGAAATTTATTTTAGATTTTTAAATCTGCATTGAACTGTTAGAAATTATTTTCAAGTATGCTCGTAATTAATGTTTTCTTTGAAATTTTTTTGGATTAATCATGAATTTTTTTTGAAAAAATCTTTTTCATAGTTAATTTATTTTTAATTTTTTCTTGTGATAGACTCTATTCATATCAATCCACAAGAATTTTTTTGGAAATTTTTTGTTAGTTAAATAAATTTTTATGATTTTATTAAAAATTGAACTTTTAATTTTAAAAATATTTCAAAGTTGATTTTAAAAAAACAAATTTTTTAGAGGTTAGTTGTTAGATTTTGACTTTTACGAAAATTACCAAGATGTTTTTTAAGTTAAAATTCATTTTTAAGTAATTATTTTCTAATTTTCATGTATCTATCAATCAATTATTTCTAATACTCAACAGAAAATATTTTCTTTTGAAAATTTTTAGGTGACTAAGTTTGATATTTTGATATTTTCTTAAAATTTTTCAAAAATTTTGAAAAAAAATAAATCTTCATGATTTTTTATTGTGAAAAAAAACCAAGTTTAATTAGTTTAGTTTTTTTGGGGCGAAAATTTTTTTTGGGTAACTTTTAGTTAAATTTTACAAATTTAGAAAAATATAAACTTATTTTTCGAGGAAATTTTTCTTATTTTTAAACTTAAGTTTAGTTTTTCCTTAACCATTATTTTTTTATGTAATCAAAGGGGAGAAATGAGAATTAAGTTAAGGGGATTGTTTTTCATTGCATATTTTTTTGAACTAAGTTGTAAATTTTCTTATGTTGTTGTTATTTCTTGTTGGTTATCGCTAACTTAATTCGGGTTGATGCATATCAAAATGGGGGAGATTGTAAGTAATTTGGGATTAGTTTTGATGTGGTCAATTATGTCAAGTTTGGTCGTATTGGTTTTGACCCTTGTGTCTAAGTGTGCAGGAATTTAGGAGCATAGGAAGTCGAGTGGAAGACGCAACAGACAAGAAGGATGACATAGGAAAGGAATCAATGGGCTTGGTGCATCTAAGGGACGCAAAGTCTGCGGAAGAGTACACCGGTTGATGAGAAAGGTCTGCACGTTGTTTGAGGGACGAGAAGCTGGGGAGGAAGATTGCTCGAGGAAAAGTTCAAAAGTTGGGTTCGAGTAAGCTCAACTTCGGATAATCAAAAATTACTCAGAAGCGTCGGAATACTGATCAATCAAAGATTGACCAGAATAAAGCTTATTGAATCTTTCAATCCCGGGCGTGCGAGTGCATTCGAGCGCTCAGGTATACAGGCGCCCGAGAATATAGGCGTTCATGTTGACTCGGGAACTGGATGAGTCTTATAACCGTTTTACGGCCGTTGCGACGTGGATAAGCGCTGACACGAATCAGGTGCCCGTGTTGCACATGGGCGCCCAGGATGTGTCACGTCAGTACGTTGACAAGTTTTCCAGGTTCTATAAATAGAGCCCTTTAGCTCAGAGTTTTTCATCAATTCTTTTATACAACACATGCAATTACTTTTCCAAGTCTTTTCTATGTTTAAGAGTATGTAAGAGACTTCTTTGCTTACACAAAGATTTATTTAGAGATTGAGCTTTCAATTGTCTTGAATTAGTAACTATCCTGATTACAAACAAGTAAATTCTGATACTTCTTCAGTTTTGTGTTATTATTTTCTTATGCTTTTTGATTAACTCACTTCTATCTTTATTAAGAAATAACAAAAGATCAGATTTAACTTTTCAGGATTATTCATCTCTCTCTAACCGACCTAGACGATCCTACATCGGATGCGGCTCATCTGTGTCGGATGTGGCTGATCTGTGTCAGATTGGTGTCGGATGTGGCTGATCTGATGCTGACATCGACAGATCGACGTCGACGACGATGGTGATGACAGTGGAGTGGCCGGATATGAAGGAGACAGCGTCGGTGGTGGCGTAGAGGAGGTGTCTACCCGTCTTTTGTTGTGGCGGTGTGAAGATCCGCCAAAGGAAAGTGGCGCTCATGAAATGGAGACTCCTCCATGAGGGAGAAGAGCAGAGAAGAAAAGGAAGAGAAGTTAGGGAGTTATCGTGAGACAAAGAACGGAGAACGTGAGATAGAGACAAGACCTCCCTCCTTGGCCGCCCGTCCGAGAGAAGAAAGGGGAGAGGGGGGCAGTCTCGTGCGTTGGAGAGAGGGAGAACGTGAGAGAGAAAGAAAGAGAGGGAGGAGAGAGAGGGAGACCTCGCTTGACGACGGCTCCAACAGAAAAATCCTTCCCTCGTTGAAATCCATCCCAAATCCTAAAATACATATGAGAAAAACACTCTAAAGAAAAAAAAATCTTTGTATCCCCATATCACTTGCCTTTGTTTTTCACCGTCTTTCGCAGTTCTATCTCAAAAAGTATTTTGTACAAATATAATATTTTATGTGAAAACTTTAAGTTAGGACAATTAGCCAAATTTCTCCATCACTCTTTGCCATATTCCAAAAACAGGATGAGAAAAATAATAATAAAGGAGGCAATGGCAATACCTCATGCGATGAAATGCCAAGTGTTTTTGACCACTCTAATGGGTCAATTCAATAATGGTTCAATATGCTGAATCTTGATACGATTCAATCCTTCGACAATTTTAATTTGACGTTCTTGCATCACTTTGTCAGTGCCAAGAAGTATTGGAATTTGACTCTTAGTTTATCCAATCTGGAGCAGTAAGGGTAACTGGGCAAGACTCTTTAGGGGAGTACATCTAGCTCACTTTGGCGGTCTTGGAGATATCTTTGCCGCTCGTGAAGTGCTTACTAGTGCTTTCTCCAAGGTCTATGAGAGGGAGATGTTTTCATGTTGGAATTTTGATGGATCTAGGATGAGAAAACAAGAATGTAGGAGAGACTTTGTAAGAAAGTATGAGAATGAGGGAAAAATTTTATGAAGAAAATGTTTACTACTTGTTATTCTTCATCATATAACGTCCCTATTTATACACTTAGATTCATGCTTTCACAACCTTCTACAATTAATACATCACATCATTAAATACAAGACAATTAGATTTTGTTCTTTTCTATACTAATGACTCTTATCATAAAGAGTTTAATTGAATTTAGTAAGATAATTGAACTTTGCTTAGTAGATGAAGAGTGAAGAGTCACATGAAGTCAAATTGATTTTGACAACTTCCTTGCATAGTTGATGAAGTCAAGTTGTTCTTGGCATTGTTCTTGCATAGTTGAAGAAGTTAATTTATCTTTGGAATAAGTTTACTTGCCAACATTTGCCCCCTCCCCCCCTCTTAAACTTATTCTTCCTTGTTCTCCAAGCAAATAGGAATTGAAAAACTTCAGCTTTTAAACTTATTAAATATATCAACTACTTGATTCTTGATTTCAAATGGAGCAATTCTATTTCTTTTGACTTAACATACTCTCTTATGAAATGAAAGCAAATATCGATATGCGTAGATTTTTATGATGAACTGGGTTTTGGCTAAAGTAATTGCTGATTTGTTATCCACATAGATCTTGGTTGTAGCTTCTTGTTGCAATCTAAGATCTTGGAGTAATCTCTTTAGCCAAATAACATGACAAACCCATGAGGCTGCAGTAATATATTTAGCTTCACAAGTTGATAGTGCAATAATTGATTGTTTCTTTAAAGACAAAGTGAATGCAACATTACCAAGATAAAATACGTATCCGATAGTGCTCTTGCAATCATCATAACTTCCAGCCCAATCGTTATCACTAAAACAAAAAAAAGTCCATATCTTTCGTTGATGAATAGATAAGCCTGTAATCAATTGTCCCTTTGATATATTTAAAAATTCTCTTAGCTGTATATAAGTGAGAAGTTTTTGGAGTTTCCGTATACCTGCTTACCAAATTGACTACAAATAATATATCAGGTCTTGTACATGTCAGATACCTAAGACAACCCACAAGACTCTTGTAATAAGTCGGATTCACAAGTTTGCCTTCTTCATCTTTAGTCATTCTAATACCATACTCACCAGGCGTATCCATAGCATAACAATCTTCCATTGAGAATTTTTTTAGAATTTCTTTGGCATATTTTTCTTGTGATACAAAGATTCCCTCGTCTCTTTGTTGTACTTCAATGCCGAGGAAGTATCTCATTAATCCTAGATCTGTCATCTTAAACTCCTTCTCCATTGATTGCTTGAATTCTCTAATCATGGAGATATTATTACCCGTAAAATACAATCATCAACATAAAGACATACCAGCAGAATATCTCCATATGAATTCTTCTTCAAGTATAAAGGATGTTCATAGGGATACTTTATGAAGCCTACCTTTATAAAGTGCTCATTAATTCTTGAGTTCCAAGCTCTAGGATCTAGGGCCTTGCTTGAGTTTGTAACGGTCTTTCTTTAATTTGTATACCTTTTCTTCTTGCCCTTTGATGATAAAATCTAGTGGTTGCTCGATATAGACCTCTTCTTCAAGATTTCTATTTAAGAAAGCAGATTTTACATTCATATGATATATCTTCCATCTTCTTTGAGCTGTAAGAGAGATGAGTAGTCTTACTGTTTCAAGCTGGGCTACTGGTGCAAAGACTTCTTCGTAGTCAATCCCATACTTTTGCTTGTATCCTTTAGCAACCAACCTTGCTTTGTGCCTTTCAACTTCTCCTTTTGCATTTGTCTTTGTTTTGAATACCCATTTGACTCCAATAGCATTGTGTCTTTGAGGAAGTGAAGTGAGCTCCTATGTATTGTTTTTCTTTATAGTATGAACCTCTTTTTCCATTGCTTTTCTCCACTTTGCATCCTTGGAGGCTTCTTCATAAGTTATAGGATCATATCCTACAAATAGGCATAAATTATTACGAGCAAAGTTAGCATCAACACTTAGCTGGAGTTATATATGTCTTGAATGCTCTTCATCTCTTTCACAATTGGACTATTTGGATCATCACTTTCTAACTTAGTATCAACTTGTTGGGTGATGATACTTCTTCACTATCTCCTTGGTTGTCTTTCTTCTCTTTATAATCTTGTTCAGATGAGATATGCTTCATGTCATCATATTGTTGTTGTTCCAATTCCATGCTTATTCTTCATCAAATTCAACATCCCTTGATACCACAAGTTTTTGAGTTATGGGATCGTACAATTTGTACCCACTAGCATTCTTTCAATAGCTCAAGAGAATACACTTCTGATTGTTATCTTCACGTTTTGCCCGCTTCTCTTCTTGTACTTTTGCACATGCTACGCTCCCAAAAATATGAAGATGATCCACTCTTGGTTTGTGTAAACTCCAAGCTTCTTCTAGGGTGATGTCTCCAATTCTTTTAGTGGGAAACTTGTTCAATAAATATACAACATATGCAATAGTATCTCCCCAAAATTCTTTTGGGATATTTTTCTCTTTCAACATACATCAAACCATATTTAGAATAATTTGAACTTTTTCTTTCTGAAACACCATTTTGTTGTGGTGTTTGGGCATTGTGAGTTGATGAAGAATATCGTTTTCCTTGTGAAAATTTTCAAACTCCAACAAGGTGCACTCACCTCCTTGATCAGTTCACAGACATTTTATCTGATATCCACTTTATTTTTCAACCAAAATTTTAAATTGTTTAAATTTAGTGAAAACCTTTTTGTTCTCTTTCAGCATATATACCCAAGTTTTTCCATTATAATCATCAGTGAAAGTCAATAAATACCTATTTCCACCAGAAGAGATTGGCTTAATGGGTCCACAAACATCGAAGTGCACAAGTTCAAGTTGTGAAGATGCTTGCCTCACATTATACTTTTTGAATGACTTCCTCTGTTGCTTTTCTACAACAGATATCACTTAGATGGTTGACACTTTCAATCTTTGGCAATCCAAATACCATATTATTTTTTGAAAGTAGTTTTAATTGTTAGTATTAGCCTTAGAGCCAATTATGAGATGATCATTAACTAGGAAACTTTTTGTATCATATTTTATTAATAAAGATAAAGTTTTGGTTATTATATTTACTTCATGTTTGTATCAAATGAATAAGTATAATAATATCCTTGGATAGTAATTTTAATTTATATTATATCAATTAGTTGAATTGATAGTGAGATGATACAGAAAATACTACTCTGAACCATTCCTAATTAAACATTGATATACAAGGACAATATTAATGCATTGAGACTAGCATGTAGGTCAATTGATGATTTGATCTCACAAGTCATGGATATGAGATATCAAGTTGATACATGGATATATATTAGAGACTATATACTGAATTGACTCGCAATGAGAAAGTTTTATAGATCATTATATGAGTATCATAAACTTTCTCATATTGACTATTGGTATAAATATTCCTTAGACTTGAAGTCACTACGGTTCCTTACATAAGGAGTTGTATACTTTAGTATCATCAAATGTCACCCGTAACAGAGTGGACTATAAAGTCGATCACTAAATATGTAATAAATTATGCTAAGAGATATGAGTGATATAGATGGATCTATCCGTCCTATATGACCGAAGTGATATCTATGTGTCCCTTGATTGAGTAGGACTACTAAAATACATGACCATGCTCAAATAAGTCAATATAAGATATTGAGTTCATTTGCTTGAGTGAGTCTACTTAGGGAACAACAAACACACAGATTGATAAGATGATGACACGATCTATACTTCACTGAGCAATATAGATATCGAGGATAGAAGGAGAAATTCATACCTTATAATAGACACGGAAATGTTAGGTCAGATATCGACTTTCTCGTCACTTGGGTAGTAATGATGCATTGCTAGATGCCGCTCATTATTTATGTGTCTAAAGTGATTTAGATACATTGCCAACATTATGTGAACCTATTGGGTCACACATAAAGAGCATGATGTTTCAAAGATAACTTATTTTTAGTTTGACTAAAATGTCATCCGAAATTAGATTAATTAAATTAGACTCAAATGAATCCAATTGGATTATAAGATTGTGTCTAATCTGAGTTAGACTCATTTATATTAGACTCAACCATTTAATAATATCGACTTTCTCGTCACTTGGGTAGTAATGATGCATTGCTAGATGTCGCTCATTATTTATGTGTCTAAAGTGGTTTAGGTACATTGCCAACATTATGTGAACCTATTGGGTCACACATAAAGAGCATGATGTTTCAGAGATAACTTATTTTTAGTTTGACTAAAATGTCATCCGAAATTAGATTAATTAAATTAGACTCAAATGAATCCAATTGGATTATAAGATTGTGTCTAATCTGAGTTAGACTCATTTATATTAGACTCAACCATTTAATAATGGATAATAATTCATTAAAAGTTTAATGAATTATTATTTGAGAGGAATACCAAGATACATCTATTCATTGGATGAATAGAAGATGAAAAATCAAAATAAATACCAAGAGGTTTTTGATATTCATTGAGTTTTATTGACATTAATAGGAAGGAAAACTCAAGAGTTAAAAACTCTTTGTATTCATTGGATGAATACATAAGCTTCTTGTCAATTTTCGAGATTAACTAAGTGTGTTATCATCCTTCTTCTTCTTCCTCCCTATTCTTGGCAGAAACCCTACTTTGGGGTTTGTGGTGTTTTTATGTAAACCATCCAAATTGCTAGTACAAACTAAGGTGGCTCAGTTATGAGATCGACATCGTGTTTGTGTGGATATTATTAAAGGCACGACTATCTTGATCGTGAATGATCCAACGAACCAAGAACTAGTAGGATAAGCTAAGGGCAGACTTGAATGGTATAACTCTTAGACAGAACTTTGTATGGATTATTCGCACGGATTGATCAAAGAAATCTTATTTTTCCGCAGTGATTTTGTTATTTTTCTCATAGAGATCCCTATATTAATTCCTCAAAATTCAGATGCCCATATTGAAGATGCCAAAGAGTAAAACTATCCATAGTGCATGCTTTGATGTAATTCTCTTCATTGAGGCTTAACTTCAGTGGGAACATTCTGTTCTTGGCCATTAAGACTTGAGTAATAAGATTATTACTTTTATCATGAATACTAAGAGTCAAGTCCTTCATTTGTATCATATCCTTTCTCCAATAGTTGACTAATGCTCAAAAATTTATTTTTTATATTAGGAACATAATAAACATTTGAGATGCATACCTTCTTTCCATTTTGTAATTCAAATAAAATGTCATATTTTCCTTCAATTGGCCTTTGTGAGAGATCTCCGAAGGTGATATTGCCTATTGGCCTTTCATCAAGCTTTGTGAACAACTCATTTCTCCCGCACATGTGGTTTGATGCTCTTGTGTCTAGAAACCATGTAATGGGATGGATAGATTTTAGCCCATCGCATGCCATCAACAATACTGGTCCTTCATTATCCACCTCCTTATTAACAAAGTTCACTTTTTCTTCTCCATTGTTAGTGTTATACCAACATTCGTTATAGTGATGACCATACTTCTTACAAATGTGTCATTGAGATTTAGTTTTATCATAACTCCATCTAGTGTTTCTACCACATCCACGGCCTTAACCTCGACTTCCACCATGCCCTCTTCCATGTGCTTTTTGATTATCTTCATTTCCATCATTCCAATTTTGAGTGTGCCAATTGGAGTTGGAAGTACGATCACCTCTTCCTCTTCATGTAAAAGCCCTTCCTTGTTGAGAACCTCCTCTGAATGATTCATTCTACTTGAATTATAGTTTGACTTGGGTACTTGCTCTAAAGTTTTTCCTTCACTTTTCTTCAATATTCTTTGTTCATAAACTTGAAGGGATCCCATAAGCTCTTCCACAACCATCACCTCTAAATCTTTTGATTCCTTGATCGTCACAACTACAAAATCAAACTTCAAGTCTAATGACCTTAAGATCTTTTCAATGACTCGAACGTCTTTTAGCTCTTCACCATTTCTTCTCATTTGATGAACAATGGAGATTACTCGAGAGAAATAATCAAAAATTGTTTTTGAAGCCTCTTGTTGTAGTGCTTCAAATTGAGCTCTCGTAGGGTTTGTAGGTGAATTTTTTTTTTTTACTTTATCTACTCCATCATATGATGTCTTCGATATCTCCCAAGCCTCTTGTGATGTTGTTGTTAGAGCAATCAACTTAAAAGCAGTTTCATCTACTCCTTGATAGATAGTGAATAAAGTCTTCTTCTGTCTTTTCTTCATCACCTTAAGAGCTTGATCATTCCCATCGCTTGTTTCGGCTATAGTATAGGCCGTCTCCACAAGGTCTCATACATCAAGGGATCCTAGTAGAGCCTCCATTTGTATACTTCACGTTCGGTAGTTATCTTTGATTAACTTTGACATTTGGAGGGAGCTTATCGAAGCCATTGGTGTATATGACTCTGATACCAAATTTGTTAGAATTTTGGCGGATCTAGGATGAGGAAACAGGAATATAAGAGAGATTTGTAAGTATGAGAATGAGAGAAAGACTCTATGAAGAGAAATGTTTACTACTTGCTATTCTTTATCATACAAGGTCCCTATTTATACACTTTAATTTATGCTTCCACAACAAATTACAATTAGGGTAATACTAAATAGCTAGAATCCGGCTGGCCAGAAAAGATAAAAGAAAAGGTTAAAATTTTTAATTTAATATTCTTTTCTAATTTTAATCTTTCTTATTTATTTTCCTATTAAATTATATCATTTTCTATTTATTTTCATATTAAATTGTATTCTTTCTTATTTATTTTTATATTAAATTAATTTTTTAACTTATAAAAATATATAAATCTATTATAAATTTTTTATAATTTTTAATATCATTATTAAAAGTATCTAATCCCAATTATATTTTTTTCTTATTTATTTATTTATTAAATTATTATTTTTATTTATAAAAATATATTTTGGTTGGCCAGATTCTGGCCACCCAATTTTACTGTTAAATTAATATATCACATCATTAAAAACACAAGATAATTAGATTTTATTCTTTTCTATACTAATGATTCTTGTCATATAGAATTTTATTAAACTTAATAAGATAATTGAACATTGCTTAGTTGATGAAGAGTCATATGAAGTTAAATTGATTTTGATAACTTCCTTACATATTTGATGAAGTTAAGTTATTTTTGACATTGTTCTTATATAGTTGAATAAATTAATTTATCTTTGGAATAAGTTTACTTGCCAACATTCCAATCCTTGTAAAGCGGCACCCAATTACTTATGCTGATCTATTGTTGCAAAGTACATTAGAATGGAGGAATCTCAACGAGTTAAGAGGGACGAGCAGACAATAGCTAGCTCTTGACCCATGGAGAAAATAGATCAACGCAGGGCCGATTACCTGCTTCAGTGACACTTGGGTTATGGGACGGGGGTCCAGAAGTCCCAATTATATCACTTTTGCTCCTTCTATCCCTAATACGGACACATCACTTGGAATTGTTGGAAGTCAGACTAGAAAATTTACTGTCGTGAGTACCAACTCCAAAATGAGATATCTCCTAGTCTCAAATAGGGATTCATGGTTGATCCCGGGCCAGCTTGAGTGTAGTCTGGTCCGGTAGCCTGACGCCTAGTCAGAAGGAAGATGGTTAAGGGGCCGGAAAGGTCCGTCGGATCGGAGTCGCACGGGTCAGGGCCTTCGATCGGGTGGTGGCGGCCCACGTTCCTCGAGGTCGATCGGGCCCAAGCTCAGACGCTCAGGCTCTAACGCCCCTCCAGGTTTGGCTCCCAGCCGACACGTGGCGGCCCACACTCCTGGGATAAGCCCGAACCAAAGGAGGGGGTTACTCAACACACTGGCATTCTGTGCCCCAGTTGGCACATTCATAGGCCCTCAGTCGGCCTCGACATTCTGTGCCTCAGTCGTCACCCTCATAGGCCTTCAGCCGGCCTTGACATTCTGTGCCCTAGTTGACACCCTCATAGGCCCTCAGCCGGCCTCGACATTCCGTGGCCCAGTCGGCACCGTCATGGGCCCTCAGTCAGCCCTTGCAAGCAACACAACCACTCCCTATCACCAGACTACCAGAAGCTATACGGGGTCGGCGCAGGACCGAGGTCATCCTGATCTCAAACGACGAATATCACGCTGAGGTATTGATCTTCCTGCCATTCCCTGTCCCCCCGTACCGCGACTACCTACACTGGTGTCAGGTCAAGCGGCGCCAAAAGGCGCCAGCCATTAAGTTGACAGTGCCCCTTTCCTTAACCCGGTATGTGCTACTTTATCCTGCCACCTTTGGGCATGCATCTCCTTGTCCTTGCTATATGACAGCAGGTGGCAGGCGGGGCAGGAGCTATCAGTTTCCCCGGCTATATAAGCCTCCACACTCCGCATCTCTCAGGTACGCGCGATAGTACATTCCATACTGTTCCATTGCCTTCCATTGCCACCGTCGAGTACTGACTTGACCGTCGGAGTGCCTGGCCGGGGACTTTTCTCGGCGGGTTCTAACGGTCTCTGTCTTGCAGGCTAGAGGCAATCCAGTTCAGTAGACCACTTTGGCGATCTCGCACTCCCCGGAGGCCCATCCAACTGTAAGGGCGTCCAACTCGCTTCACGACAGGATCAAATTTGGTGCTAGAATGAGGGACACCAGCAGCCTGATCGGAAGCGAAGATGGCAGACCCCAACCCGTTAGTGATGGAGGTCTCCCGCGAGGAGTACGAGGTCCTGATGGCTACGCGAGCTCAAAGGGCTTCTCAAAGGCCCTCACAAGCGGTCAGTCAAGGGCCTCAGGGCCCGGAGCCAGTGGCGCATCGGCCTTCTGGAGGACAAGGAAGGCCTGCTCGGCCTGAGGGCAGCTCTTCACCTCCCCCTGCAGTCGTCCCCCGAGGCCAAGGTGATGAGGCTCATTCCGTGTCAGCAGAAGCCTCAGTGTCCAACTCGGTGCGTGGAAGGCGACTAGACAAGGGAAAGGCCCCAGTTGATCCTTCTTCAGCTGCCCTAGTACGCAGTCCCTTTACCCTATGGGTCTTAGAAGACCCGGTTCCTCGCCACCTCCGTTTCTTTACCATCCCCGAGTATGCGGGGGCCACGGATCCGGAGGAACACTTGATGAAGTTCGAGAGCGCGGCTCTGCTTCATCAATACCCGGAAGGCGTCAAGTGCCGAGCCTTCCTGACGACCCTCTCTGGCACAGCCCAGAGATGGTTCGACTGACTCCTCGAGGGGTCGATCACGAGCTTTGAGGAGCTCAAAAGAGTGTTCCTACAGCACTTTGCTAGCAGTCGGCGGTACCACAGGACGAGCCTTAATATGTTCGCCCTGAAACAAGGTCCGAAGGAAACCCTCCAGGCCTACATCAGAAGGTTCAATGGCGTGGCAATAGACGTGTCGGCCGCCACACCTGAGGTCATGGTCAGCGCTTTCTCCCAGGGCTTGCAGGATAAGGAGTTTTTTCGCTCGCTGATCATGAAGCCCCCAAAGGACTTCGACATCCTTCCCGTCAAGACTGTCAAATATATCAATGTGGAGGAAGCGCAGACCGCTCGCAAGAAAGAGTCGGCCGCCCCGGCACCTCCCAACCCCGTTCAGGTAGTTAGACCCCCTAGCGGGCCTATTCACAGCCCACGCGGACCCGCCGAGCGTGCAGGTGCGGAGCGGCGGCATGTACAGCAGGCGACCCAAGGGTGTTTCCCCGCCCGATGGCGGCCATACTACACCTTCCATCAGAGTCACGACCACGCCACCGAGGAGTGCCGCCAAGCTGGTCGGGGCCGAGCCCCTGCCCCCAGGGGATGAGGACGACAGACACCTCCCGGACGGGGTGCAGGCCAAGGCGACCTGAATGTCGACCCAACGGCCGAGGAGCTACGAGGAAACCCCCCAGCTGCCCGTAATCTTTTCCCTCAGGGGAACCGGGCTGGGGACGAGGAGATGGAGGAGGAGCAGGCCAACCAGCAGAATGTCGTCCGAGGAGGCGTGAATGTCATCTCGGGCGGACCGACGGGAGGAGACTCCAACCGTGCCAGGAAGGCGCAGGTGCGCCGGCTGGAGATTCACCAGGTCGGCACCAGCGCGTCCTAGGCAGAGGGGCCCTAGATCAGTTTTTGGCCTTAGGATCTGCAGGGGCTGGAGGTCCCACAGGATGACGCGCTGGTCATTACAACCATCATCGCCAACTATCAAGTCCACCGCACCATAGTGGGCACTGGCAGCTCGGTCAACATACTCTACAAGAGAGCGTTCAACCAGCTCCAGATCGAGAGGTCCCAGTTGGACCTGGTAGTAACCCCGTTGTTCGGGTTCACGGAGAACCAGGTGCAGCCTATTGGTCAGATCCGACTGACCATTTCCTTAGGTGAGGAGCCACTAAAGAGGACTCGATGGTCCACCTTCTTGGTGGTGGACACTTCTTCGTCCTACAACGCCATTTTGGGCCGACCGACCCTCAACAAATTCTGGGCCGTTGCCTCCACCTTTTACCTGAAGGTTAAGTTCCCGGTCGGGGACAAGGTGGGAGAAGCCAAGGGCGACCAAAGAGTGGCCCGGAGATGCTACGTGGACGACGTCTAGGTAGAGAGTCGCAAGGCTCCGCGCCCCTTCCCCGATTGCAACATGGTCCAGGCCTACCCTTGGTCAGAGTTGCATGAGGACAAGGAGGAGGTGCAGCTCCTTCCAGATCGGGAGGAATCCCGAGTCAAGGTCGCAGCAGGGCTGCCTGAGGAACTGAAGAAGCCCCTGCTGGAGTGCTTGGCTCAGAACCAAGACGTTTTCACTTGGTCAGTCAAAGAATTGAAAGACGTCCTACCGGAGGTGGCGGAGCACCGCCACCACGCTTACCCCCACGCTTGGCCCGTGAAGCAGAGGAAATGGGACCACAGCACCGAGCAAAATAAAGCGATCCGGGCTGAAGTCGAGAAGTTGCTGAAGGCCGGTCACATTCGGGAGGTACAGTTCCCGGCCTAGTGATGGGTAGCCCACAATCAAGTGTCATGAATGAGCCTCAAATTTAGATATTTATAAGTTGAAAACCCTTAGCTCACAAAATTAAAATGTAGTACAGGGGCCTCAAGTCGTATTTTTTTCAAGGACTAGTTAAGCGTACGTAATCTAAGCTTGATTTTTATCGTTTAATGTTTTGGGTTTTCAAATAAAATGGGGGGTTTGTTTTGTGATAAGGAATGAAAATTCAGTAACTAGAAATTTGTGGAAGCTAAACTTATCCTATTTAAAAAAAACTAGCAAATCAGATTAAATTTCAAGGACTAAAATTGAATGCAGGAAATTTAAAGTAACTAACAGATTGACAAACAAAAATTCATATTAAATGTAGGAAATTTGTCTAACAACAGAATTATGAAATATAGAACAAAGATTACTTAAGAACCAAAATTAAACGAAGCTGTAAAATGCCTGATCGGTCGGACAGACCAATCAGATGCTTGCCTTGCCTGATCGGTCGGACAGTCCGATCAGTGGCTTATCTGATCGATCGAACAGACCGATCAGTTTCTGAAAGTAAGCTGATACAGAGTAAAACAACTACAGAAATGAATTTAGAATCAAAATCTAAACTACAGTTCAAGTTCTTAACCGAGAATTCCTTCTTGCTGTCACACAAGAGTCGAGCTAGAGACCCTCTATCTCAAAAATCAAACAAGAAACCAATTCCCGCGGTCGATTTGCGTTGGTTTGATGCGCAGCTGAACTCTTCTTCTGATCTCCTCCTTCTCGATGGATCGGATGGCGATTGTGGCTCCAGAACGCTCAGAGCTCTTTAGAGAACCCCTCTGAATGCTCTGATAGTTCTGATCGATGGAGACGTTCAATCAGGAGTTGATCGGATGAAGCAAACTCTGGCGAAACCCTCACCAGAGCTTGGCAGCGACGAGATGGAATCGCAAACTTCTCAGGAAATCGATCCTGTGATTTGAAATCTGGAAAATGACTTGGATCTGCAGTGGCCACGCAAAGAAATCGAAGAAGAAAACGATGAAGAACGATGAAGAACAGAGAAGAACTGGAACACGCGACCCCCACGGATCTGAGGAGGAGTTCTGTTTTAACAGTTAGAAATGAACGACTATGATCATCCTTGCTGCATCCAATGGTCGGATCTACTCGGATTGAGTCCAAACCTTCTAGATCTCCATCAATGGTCAGGATCTGCTTCTCCTCAGCTTGGATCGATCAGATCTACAACTAATGGCTCAGATCTCCCTACCTCTTGAATGGATGGTTTAAACTCCTCTTAAGCTTGATCCAACAGTCAGATGGCTTCTGATTTAGACCAAAGCCTCAGATCTTGATCTATGGACTTGATTAGCTCTATCTTGGGCTCGGATTGATCAGAAGCTGATAGATGTCTCAGATCTCACCGTTTCTTGATTGGACGACCCACAGTTATCCATCTCTTGATCCTCTTGATCGAAGCCAAGCCTAAACTCAAGTCTGATCCAATCTGATATAGGTCCATGATCATTCAAGCCTACAAAATTAGGTTCAAATTTTGGTGCCAAAACATCTTAATTATAGAAAGAATTGCATCTAAAGCCAAAATAGAGATAACTCATGGAACCTAGTGTAAATACAAGATTAAGCATGTAAAAAGGGATCAAAATATGGATTTGAGAGCCTAATTTAATCAACAAAATAGTAATTATCAACTGGCTAGCTAATGTGATGTTGGTGCCCAAGCCAGACAATAAGTGGCGGATTTGCATTGACTTTCGGGACCTCAACAGGGCCTGCCCGAAGGATTGCTATCCCTTGCCTCAGATCGACTAGATGGTGGAGTCGACAGCTGGCAGCGAGTGCATCTCCATGCTGGATGCTTACCAGGGGTATCATCAAGTACCCCTGGCCGTCGAATATCAGGAGAAGGTCAACTTCATCACGGCGGACGGTACCTACTGTTACACCGTCATGCCGTTCGGGTTGAAGAACGTTGGAGCCACCTACCAGCGCATGATGAATAAAGTCTTTCGATCTCAGATCGGAAGAAATGTCGAAGTATATGTGGACAACATCCTCATCAAGTCCGCCCGAGCTGGAGACTTGATAGCTGATGTCGAGGAGACGTGCCAGACACTCCGCAGGTACGGACTCAAGTTGAATCCGGCCAAGTGCCTCTTCGCCGCCCGGAGCGGGAAATTTCTGGGGTACATCGTGACCGAGCGGGGCATCGAGGCCAACCCCATCAAGGTCAAAGCATTGCTAGAAATGCCCCCGCCCCGAAATCTCAGAGAAGCACAGCGGCTCACTGGGCGAATTATAGCTTTATCCTGGTTCATCTCCCGATCGGCTGAGCGAGGGTTGCCTTTCTTCAAAACCCTCCGCAAGACCACCAAATTCCAGTGGGATGCTGACTGTGACAAGGCATTTGAAGAATTGAAGGCCTACCTCGCTGAGCTGCCTGTGCTAGCCAAACCGGAGGTCGGAGAGGTCCTGTACGTCTATCTGGCCGCATCAGCTGACTCGGTTAGCATGGTCTTAGTCAAGCAGGAAGCAAACGAGCAACATCCCGTGTATTTCTTTGCTCATCTATTAAAGGGAGCCGAGTGCCGCTATACGACACTCGAGAGATTGATGTATGTGTTATTGTTGGGCGCTTGGAGACTCCGACCTTACTTCTTGGCACACCCCATAGTGGTGTTGACAAATAGCAATCTGGGCCGGGTAGCCTCTAACCCCGAAGCGTCTGGGCGGCTGATCAAATGGACCACTGAACTGAGTGAATATGATATCCAGTATCAACCTTGGCCCGCTATCAAGGCTCAGGCCCTTGCTGATTTCCTAAGTGAGTTGCATGCTGACGAGGTTGAAGAAGCGTGGCAGATATATGTGGATGGCTCAGGGACTCGGTCGGGTAGTGGGATCGGTATCCTGATGATCTCTCCGAAAGGAGAGCATATGCACTTGTCAGTCCGGCTGGAGTATCGGGCCACGAATAATGAGGCTGAGTATAAGACCCTTATATCCGGACTGCAGGCTGCCAAGCATGTGGGAGCAACCCGGGTGATGCTTTATTCTGACTCCCAACTAGTCACACAGCAAGTGGCCGGACGATTTGAAGTCAATAGTAACCGGCTGCAGGCCTTTATCGAGGCCTATGAGAAGTTGAAGGCCGAGTTCCAAGAAGTGCATGTGCGGAAGATTCCAAGGGAGGATAACTTCAAGGCGGATGAATTGACTAAGTTAGCCAGTTCAGTCGGCACTTGGGTGCTTCCTCAACCAGGCGGCCTGGCGCTGCTGG
Organism: Boesenbergia rotunda; assembly: GCA_024364735.1. Taxonomy (NCBI): domain Eukaryota; kingdom Viridiplantae; phylum Streptophyta; class Magnoliopsida; order Zingiberales; family Zingiberaceae; genus Boesenbergia; species Boesenbergia rotunda. Next base: position 416,915 of record JAGFNQ010002145.1, read on the forward strand.
TCATGCAGATAGAGAGGCAAGTTGACTTGGAGTTGGAATCCGACTGGCGGACCCCAGTCATTACCTACCTCACGAAAGGAGTCTTGCCGGCCGATCGAGAAGAAGCTCGGTGGCTCAAGAAACATGCAGCTCGGTACACCATGGTCAGCGATGTGTTATACAAAAGAGCATTCTCCCGACCCCTGCTCAAGTGTCTGGGCGACGAAGACGCAGACTATGTGCTACGAGAAATTCACTTGGGGATCTGTGGAAACCACGCAGGAGCTCGTGCAACGGCTCGGAAGGCATTAATGTCAGGCTATTATTGGCCAACCTTGCAGAAAGACGCCAACGAGCTAGTCGCCACCTGCCTATCTTGCCAAAATCATCATTGCCTACCACATCAACCCACAGAGACAATGAAGGCATCAGCGGTCTCCTGCCCCTTTGACCAGTGGGGTATAGACATTGTGGGACCGTTCCCAGTGGTCGCCGCCCAGAAGAAATATTTGCTGGTGGCTGTCGACTACTTCTCCAAGTGGATAGAGGCGGAGGCCCTATCACGTATTACCGAGCAGGCAGTGATGAAGTTCCTGTGGTGGGATATATTATGCCGATATGGAATCCCACACAAAATTGTCTCGGATAACGGAAGGCAGTTCCAAGGTCGAAGGATACAAGAGTGGTGCGCGAAGTATGGTATCAATTAAGCCTTCACCTCGGTAGCCTATCCCCAAAGCAATGGCCAGGCAGAAGTGGCCATCCGAGAGATCTTTAAAGGATTAAAGACTAAGCTAGATCATGTTGGCGGAACGTGGGTAGATGAGCTCCCGAGCATCCTATGGGCCCTGCGGACTACGCACAAAGAGGCCACGGGGTGCACACCGTTCCAGCTAGTCTACGGGAGCGAAGCGGTGATTCCGGTCGAGGTCGGATGTGAGTCAGATCGGCGGGTGGCCTACGACGAGGATAACTCGGAAAGGAGGAGGCTGGAGCTGGACCTGGTCGACGAAATCTGAGATAAAGCAGCCGTTCGGATGTTCACGTATCGACAAAAGATGAAATAGAAGTATGATTGGAAGGTACTGCCGAGGACGTTCCAAGTGGGGGATCTGGTCTGGAAGAGAATCAAGCCCGTCGGAGATGTCAGCAAGTTGGAGCCGCAGTGGGGAGGACTTTTCAAAGTTATCCAGAAGCTTGCCTCGGGAGCTTATTACTTAGAGAACAAAAAAGGAAAAAGGCTGGATCGACCTTGGAGTGTGATTCACCTTCAGCCGTACCGGGCTGCCGAATGAGAAGCTGTAATGTAAAACATCCATGATAGTAGAAAAACATAGTCCTCACTCCCCTTGCAGGTACTCCAGACTCTCGTCTCTGAACGAGCTATTATCTCGAGGATCGGCTCTCAGGCGGACGCGTGGCGACCCACGCTCCCTGAGTCTTGCTCGACCGTGTGCGTAAAACTCTAGCCTCGCCAGCAAGTTATAAGTGGACCAGCTTCCACGCCCCACTCGGTTCAGTGTCTCCGATCGGACGCATGGCGGCCCATGCTCCTGAGAATCGGCCTGAACCATTGTCCAGACTCTCGTCTTTGCACGAGTTATATTTATCCCGCGGATCGACCCTCAGGCGGACGCGTGGCGGGCCACGCTCCCTAAGTCTTGCCCAACCGTGTGCGCCAAAGTTACATCTATCCCGCGGATCGGCCCTTAGGCAGACGCGTGGCGGGCCACGCTCCCTGAGTCTTGCCCGACCGTGTGCACCAAAGTTACATTTATACCGCAGATCGGCTCTCAGGCGGACGCGTGGTGGCCCACGCTCCCTGAGTCTTGCCCGACCTGTGCGCCAAAGTTACATTTATCCCGCGGATCGGCCCTCAGGCGGACGCGTGGCGGCCCACGCTCCCTGAGTCTTGCCCGACCGTGTGCGCCAAAGTTACATTTATCCCGTGGATCGACCCTCAAGCGGACGCATGGCAGCCCACGCTCCCTGAGTCTTGCCCGACCGTGTGTGCAAAACTCTTGCCTCGCTAATAAGTTATAAGTGCACCAGCTTCCACGCCCCACTCGGTTCAGTATCTCCGATCGGACGCGCGGCTGCCCATGCTCCTGAGAATCAGCCTGAACCAATGTCCAGACTCTCGCTTTGCACGAGTTATATTTATCCTGCAGATCGGCCCTCAGGCGGACGCGTGGTGGCCCATGCTTCCTGAGTCTTGCCTGACCGTGTGCGCCAAAGTTACATTTATCCCGCGGATCAGCCCTCAGGCGGACGCGTGGCGCCGTCCTTGAGTCTTGCTCGACCGTGTGCGCAAAACTCTTGCCTCGCCAGCAAGTTATAAGTGGACCAGCTTCCACGCCCCACTCAGTTTAGTATCTCCGATCGGACGCGTGGTGGCCCACGCTCCTGAGAATCGGCTTGAACTAGTGTCCAGACTCTCGTTTTTGCACAAGTTATATTTATCCCGCGGATCGGCTCTCAGGCGAACGCGTGGCGGCCCACGCTCCCTGAGTCTTGCTCGATCGTGTGCGCCAATGTTACATTTATCCCGCGGATCGACCATCAGGAAGACGCGTGGCGGCCCACGCTCCCTGAGTCTTGCCCGACCGTGTGCGCCAAAGTTATATTTATCCCGTGGATCGGCCCTCAGGCGGACGCGTGGCGGCCCACGCTCCCTGAGTCTTGCCTGATCATGTGCGCCAAAGTTACATTTATCTCGCGGATCGGCCCTCAGGCGGATGCGTGGCGGCCCACGCTCCCTGAGTCTTGCCCGACCGTGTGCGCCAAAGTTATATTTATCCCGCGGATCAGCCCTTAGTCAGACGCGTGGCGTCCCACGCTCCCTGAGTCTTGCCCGACCGTGTGCGCCAAAGCTATATCTATCTCGTGGATTGGCGCTCAGGCGGATGCGTGGAGACCCAAGCTCCCTGAGTCTTGCCCGACCGTGTGCTCAAAACTCTTGCCTAGCCAGCAAGTTATAAGTGGACCAGCTTCCACGCCCCACTCGATTCAGTGTCTTCGATCGGATGCGTGGCGGCCCACGCTCCTGAGAATTGGCCTGAATTAGTGCCCAGACTCTCGTCTCTGCACGAGTTATAATTGAGATCCACTCCCATCTATCACTCGGATCAGCCCTCAGTCGGACGTGTGGCGGCCCACACTCCCTGAGTCTTGCTCGACCGAGTGCGCAAAACACTCGAGTCCTAAATCGGGAATATCTCCTGGACATCTCCTTGACTTGGCTGCCTCCTCCGCGGAACCCCAGGGGAGATACCAGTGCGGAGCTTTATGAGGCCCGTGGCTCGGCAAAGGCACCGCAAATGGCCCGAGTGAGCGACTTCTTTCGATTAACTCTGATGGGCTCGCCGAGTACTGGGTCACTCACTTGCACTCGATCCATTATTATGCTTAAGTGATTCGCTCCGGCGTTCGCAAAGTATGGGTTATTCTTGCCCGAGTGGCTGACACGTTGCAACAGTTATACTCGCATATTTCGTATGCACATTCAACAAGGTGGATCCAAGCTGGGATATCCTCACTCATGTCAATGACGTCGCGCAGATCCATGCCACTCAGGCATCGCGAATACACAAGAAATAAAGAAAAGTCCGAGTAGATGTACCGCTCGCCCTCGAAACGCTTTCAGACGCTCGCCCTCGCAACGCTTTCAGGCGCTACGCGCCCGGTCTGGAACCTTGAGGAACTTGTAACACTCAAGACGGCCTACTAGATGGTCCTGAAGGCCAAAGCGAAGGGACAGGCGCATCACACCATCTCTGCCCTCTGGACGGATCTGAAGGCCAAAGTGAAGGGACAGGTGGCCTACTAGATGGTTCCTCTATGCAGAACCCGATCGCTCGGGTGCGCCAGGCTCGAGCCAGGGTCGGGGTCCAGTTAGTCAGACTGCGTGCCTCCTTTGACTAGACTTGAGGGGGATGCTTATGATTCCGGAGCAGCTTGCGTGTAGCTTGGCCCGGCAGCCTGGCGTCTAGTCAGAAGGAAGATGGTTAGGGGGCCGGAAAGGCCCGTCGGATCGGAGTCGCGCGGGTCAGGGCCTTCGATCGGGTGCGTGGCGACCCACGTTCCTCGAGGTCGATCCGGCCCAAGCTCAGATGCTCAGGCTCTAACGCCCCTCCAGGTTTGGCTCCCAACCGATGCGTGGCGGCCCACGCTCCTGGGGTAAGCCCGAACCAAGGGGGGGTTTACTCAACACACTGACTTTCTGTGCCCCAGTCGGCACCCTCATAGGCCCTCAGCCGACCTCGACATTCCGTGCCCCAGTCGGCACCTTCATGGGTCCTCAGTCGGCCCTAGCAAGCAACACAACCACTCCCTGCCACCAGACTACCAGAAGCTGTACAGGGTCGGCACAGGACCGAGGTCATCCTGATCTCAAACGACAAATATCATGCTGAGGTATTGATCTTCCTGCCATTCCCTGTCCCCCCGTACCGCGACCACCTACACTGGTGTCAGGTCGAGCGGCGCCAAAAGGCACCAGCTATTAAGTTGACAGTGCCCCTTTCCTTAACCCGATATGTGCTACTTTATCCTGCCACCTCTGGGCATGCATCATCTTGTCCTCGCTATATGGCAGCAGGTGGCAGGCGGGGCAAGAGCTGTCAGCTTCCCCGGCTATATAAGCCTCCACACTCCGCATCTCTTAGGTACGCGCGATAGTGCATTCCATATTGTTCCATTGCCACCGTCGAGTACTGACTTGACCGTCGAAGTGTCTGGCCGGGGACTTTTCCCGGCGGGTTCTAACGGTCTCTGTCTTGCAGGCTAGAGGTGATCCAGCTCAGTAGACCACTTCGGCGATCTCGCGCTCCCCGGAGGCCCATCCAGCTGTAGGGGCGTCCAACTCACTTCACGACAGGATCAATAGTTAAAATCATCAAAATATATAGAGAAAAACAACTACAAAAAGGTAAATTACCTTAGAAATGAAAAAAAGAGACACTAAAAAAAACTTGAAGACTTAATCACTTCAAATTACAAAATGCCTAGGGCTCATCCCTTTAAATAAAATTTAAAAGATAATTTAGACTTACTTTTTTAATGAAGTACTTGACACATAAACTATGAAAAGACTAAAACCATTTAATCCTATTATAGCTTCAAGAAGATCTTTCATACTTCCAATATGATATAGATCTCTTGTACTTCTAATATGATAGAGTTATACTTCCAAATAGTCATCCTCTGTTTCCAACAAAAAGTAACTTCAAAAAATATGGTTCCAAGGATCACTTTGATTTCCAACACTCTCCCTTAAAGTGATTCATTAGCAATTAATCCAAGCTTATTTCGAAGTAACTTGAACGGTCTTCTAGGAAGTGCTTTGATGAATATACCTGCAATATTCTCATTGCTTCGAATTTCCATTGTCTTAATAGTACCATCAAGAACCTTTTCTCGTAATGATGCAAGCTCAATGGGTTTAGTCCTTTCATGGCATGCAGAATTACTTGCAAGCTTGATAGCCAGTTGTCTCCAAAAATAGTAATTGCCTTATGTATAGGAATATGTAGATCGCAACATGACTTTGCAGCAAGTGCAATAGCTTTGTATTCTGACTCTAGTTGACGACACAAAATTTTGTTCAAAGCTACACCAAGAGACACTTGTATCACCATATAAAAAAAAATAACTTTATGTAAATATTCTATCATCCAAATCTCATCAAGGTGATCAATATCCGTGCAACCAACTAAGGAACCACTAACATTCTTTTTGAAAAATAAGCCCAAGTTTGATGTTGAATTTACATAGTTCAAAATTTTCTTTGCTACTTCTAAGTGAGGCTTTCTTGGAGATTGCATAAATCTACTAAGGTAGCCAATTGAAAAAGCAATAGCTGGCCTTGTTATAATCAAATATAGAAGGCTTCCAATAAGCACGATAATTAGGTTTAGGATTTGGGAGGAGTGATCCTTCTACACGCCTTAGCTTTATACTTGCATCAAAAGGAATACAATAGTGTTTGCTTTTATTTAATCCAAATTGGTCAAATTCCATTGTCCATATGTCACGCCCCGAGGAGCTGCCCGTCCGATACCGACCGGACTGCCACTCCCTCGACCGACGAACAATTCAGAAACCTAACCTTTACGACCATCTCAGATGATTGTACCACAGCCTATAGGGCTGGAACAACCATCTGAAATCAACAAAAGCGAGACGGCGATGAAAGCTGCGTACCGGTACGACTTACGACAAATGCAAAACACAAGACCTCCATGGCTCACAAAAGTACAACTATACCGCCGTATAAAAAGACATGACCAGACATGAATACAGCAGCGGAAAAGTAAAGAAACGGAAACAGAAAATGGGTACCAACATGTACCACTATAAAGTAAAAGAAACATCCCGGAGTCATCTCGAAGAAATACGTGAACTGGGACAGGCTGCCGGGCACTCCAGACAATCTTCCTGAAATAAAAACAGGGAGCTGACGGGGTGAGTAACAATACTCAGCGAATATCTCATCAGATATACATGATAGTCTAAGCAAGCAATAGAGTAACAGGCAATCGAAATAACACAGGGGAATACAGTGGTAAGCATAACTGGAACAGGAATAGAAATACCATACCAATCTAGCTGAGTCGTCGAAACTGACATAAGGGTCTCCTGTATGTACATGTCAATCATATGCAACATCCAAGTATAACAAGCACGAGCAAATGCAAAATATACGTATGCACATGGTGCAATGACATGGTCACCTCTGTCGCCGGTCAGACATCGTCACCTATGTACGGGAGGAAGCTGAGCGGAGGCCACCCTCCGGCGTAGAGCTGTGACTGCCGTCCGTACTCTGTGGTCGCTACTCCTGAGCAACCGAGTAGACGGTATGCTGCCGGCGTAACACCCCTACTCCATGACCCATCCTGGCGATATCACTAATAGCCCCAGGCTAAGACCTATCCTGGCGATATCTCTATCAGCCCCAGGCCATCACCTATCCTGGCTATATCACTAATAGCCCCAGGCTAAGACCTATTCTGGCGATATCTCTATCAACCCCAGGCCATCACCTATCCTGGCTATATCACTAATAGCCCCAGGCTAAGACCTATCCTGGCGATATCTCTATCAGCCCCAGGCCATCACCTATCCTGGCTATATCACTATCAGCCCCAGGCCATCTCTGGAGGATATCTCTATCTGAGTGTTAACACCTACCCCATGTATATAAATGGGGGAGAGACCTCTCTTTCTCTCTACTCCTGGTATATGGACTACTCCAGGAGGGACCTCTGTCTGCCACCACGCTCCGATTCACTAACCCATGAGTGCATGAGCTGAGCAGCACAGAGCACACTACCCATACTCCGTCAACCACTAACCCATGAGTGGTCGTATGGATAGGTCAGTATGACTGTCGACCTGACTCACCCATAAGGGGGCCCCTGATCGACAGTGATGCACAGTGCACGATGATGCATGACTCTGATCAAACAGCATCCACTATCTAGTCCACCTATATCAACATGATATGCAAGGATCATAAACAAATGCACCATAGCCTAAGTCCTAAAGGTATAGGTATCCCATGCCAGGTACATCATAAACAGTATCAGCCAAGGTAGAGCAGGTATAAAATACTACATTACCCTACCGCTAAACATAGCATATCAAGCATATCTGCTAGGACTAATCTAAAAGATAAGTCAGAGGTACCCGCCTCCGATGTAGTAGATCGTAAGCGAAAAGAACCCCCGTCTGAAATAATATCCATCGCAAGTGGAGTCCAAATCGCCAAGTCAGGGTCCTGTGCCATGAACATAAATTTAGCTATTTACAGTAGTACTAATAGCTAAATTAATGCTAAACAATATTAGGATCTAACCCTAACTATCATGTGTAATTAATCAACCATAATTAATTTAACACCCTTGATCTAACCTGTGATCCAATTAGATTATCGCCCAATCAAAACCCTAACCCATTACAACTCACGGTAGAGCACAACCAAGCATCCCAATAACTCAGCTAACCGGAGGCCATTTCTCCAGAACACAAATGAACAGAAAATCAAATCTAAACAAAAACAGCTCGACACCTCATAGAAATCTAACCACGAGCTCACGATAGCAAACTAATCCAACATCACCTCACTCAAACATATGATCGAACACCATCTCCACGCAACACTCAACCTCTCGATCCCAAACCACAACTCACAGGAAGATCACTCAAGCTCCAGTTCAACGAGATCAAAAATAGAAGATCAACTATCCATTACCACAATCACAAACCCAAACTCAAGGGCAACCTAATCAGATAGACCATCACGAAAACCAATCGATTGTAAAGCAAAAACGAATTCCATCGCTCAAATCCTATATCGTCCTCTCATCATCAAATCAAAGAGTAACAACAAAATATATCATGAGCATCCTAGAGCCAGGCAACAATTGAGAGTAATTAGGTTAGATCCTGACCTCTAAACGCGCCTACGCGCAAAGATCGTCGCCCCCCTCTTGCTCTGTGCTGCCCCGAATGGGAAAGAGGAGGAATCCACCAAGAATCGCGTGTCCCCCACAACGCAACCCTAGATCACGGGTTAACCTAGGTTCTGCTGTGATTACAGAAATAGAACCTCTAAAACATCTGCGATTTGGGGAAAATAAGATCAAATGGAAATAACCCTTCCACTCACCTTCAATCCGCCGGAAATACACATCAACCTGAGCTCCCGCCGAGGCTTCAACGACCAGCGATCCTCCTCGGGAGAAGAAGTCACCAGGCGTGGTCGATACCTCAAGATCCCAAACTTGCCCTCGCCCTAGACCAGCATGCATGGAGAAGAGACCAAAAAGGGACCACGATCTGGCTCTGGCTCGCGTGAGGAAGGAAGAACTCGCGCCGGTGACACTTGGACGCTGCACGAGATCGGGTCGCCGGCCTTGGAGCTCCGTTCGCACGAGAAACAGATGGAAGCCGAAGCGGAGGAAAAGAGAAAGGTTGGCTCGGGCTGGATGCTAGGGCAAGCGAAGCGATGAACCAACATAATATATCATTGAACCCCTTTTTTTTCAATTGACCCCACCATATTCCGATTTTTCTAACATCCGCCCTCTGGTTTCGGACATTTTACATTTTAGCCCTTAATGTTTCCGTATTTTAACACCATATTTTCAACTTTTAAACCAAGAAAATGATGCAACTCCCCAAGTTCCTTGGTGTAATACCGTATAGCAAGCTCTTCTTCAAGTTGCTTGACTTCCACTTTATTATTTCCTGTTATTATCATATCATCAATTATATGTAAATCTTCTTCCCTTTAATAAGTAAACTAGAATCTGAATCAGTATAACCATAGAATTATAAGTATTGAGAAATTTTTCCAAACCATACGTGGGGCTTACTTGAGTTCGTAAAGAGCTTTCTTGAGTTTACAAATATAATCAGGACAATTTTCTATTGAACTTCCGATCGTCAAGTGTTCGGTCAACCGTGATTCACTTGTGTTGGATCGAGGTGGACCGGCAAGAGGGGGGCGAATTGCCCCTGTAAAATAAAACAGATCTTTTGTGTGGCTCACAAAGATTCCAAATTAGTTGCAACAATAAATTAATATAAACATAAACTAATTAACTGAATTGAACTAGTAAATGGCTAAGACACAAGAAGTTACTTGGTTGCAATCTGAGTGGTTGCTAATCCAAGACGGTTGAAGCCCACTATCAAAATCTCCTTCTAACGGACAAGCATTTTACACTGCATAAGACAAAAGCTAGAAGTACAATGAAAAATAAGAAATAATTCGTATGCTGTGATGAATGATTTGGAACTGAGCTCCGAGGGCCTATTTATAGTCCTGGTCAATTCTATCCGATTGCTGATGTGACACTATAGGGGTGCCCGAGTGGTTGAGGTGGCCTGACATGTGGGTTGTGCATTATCCGATGCACAATGTTCATAAACGACTAGCTGAGTGGATAAAAGTTGTCCTCAGACGCCTGTAAGTATAGGGGCTCCCGAGTACTTGAGCGCCCAAATGAATACGGGCGCCCGAGTGACTTTTGGTCAGCAACTTGCTGACCAGTCTCCAGCGGGTCTTCTTGTGTGATTTCTGGCAAACCAGAGTTATACTCACTCGAACCCGACTTCAGCCTTTCGCCCCTCGAGCGTTCTTCCTCTCGGCTTCTCGTCCCTCGGGCGTCACGCACGTCCTTCTTGGTCCACCAGTGTACTCTTCCATAGCTTCTGCGTCTCTCGAATGCACCGAGCTCATCTGCTCACTTCTCCGTGCTATCCTTCTCGTCCACTGCGTCTTACGCTCAACTTTCTTCGCTTCTAAGCTCCTGCACACTTAAACAGAAAGATCAAAACTACAACAGGACCTAATTTATCTTGGTTGATCACATCAAAACCAACTAGGGCACCAACAATCTCCTCCTTTTCAATGTACATCAACCCAAGATCGGTTAGGGTTAAAAAAATAACACTAACTAAGACAATTAAGCAAAAAGAAACATTTGCAATTTAAAACCATAACCTCCCCCTGAACTTAAGCTACTCTCCCCCTTTGATCACAACAAAAAATGGGGCACACAAAAAAAAATAGGAAAAGGGAAAGAAAAATAATATGAATTGCACATAGAAAAATATCAAAATTTTCTAAGCATTTTTAAAGTTAAAAAAATATGAATTTTGGTCAAAAAAATATTTTCATTGGAAAACATTTGAAAAATTTTGCGCAAGTGTAACAAAATATTTGAGAATAGGCCAAAAATTTTTCAAAATGAAATAAATTTTCTGTGATCAAATATTCACAGATTAAAATTCTTGAAGATTGATTTCAAAATTCAAAATTATATCAAAATTTTTTAGAAAATTATATTAAAGTCAACAGATGAAGAGTAAATATAGAAAAATCAGATTTGATAAAAATAATTTTCTATCAAAATTAAAAATTAGAAATCAAATTTCAAAAAAAAATCATAGAAAATCAAAAATATGTTAGAAAAATTTGAAATTCTTTTGCATAAGTGGAAAATAGAGTTTTGAGCCTGTACAAAAAAATTTCAACTTTAAAGGCGTTATCTAAGTCCAAAAATAAATCAAATACTAACAGAGTGGGATTTTTAAAGAATAAATATTTAAAATTCAAAAATAGTTAAAAAAATTTGAATAAAATTGTGAACTCCACTGATCATATCTAGATCCGAGAAAATCAGATCTGGAAAAATATTTTTTTCTATTTTTGAAATTTAAAATTTAAATTTCGAACAAAAAATCATGAATATTCAACAAATATTGAAAAAATCTCAAAAATTCACAGTAAGTAGAAAAAATATTCATGTATTGAGGAAAAATATAAACATGATTTTATCAGTGTAAAATTTGACTCACATTGATTTTTCAAAGAAGGTTAATAATGAAGAGTGATAAAAAAAAATGTTGACAACAAAGAAAAATGTTAGTATGTTTCTGGATAGCACTAAAATATATAATAATTGAAAATTAATTTAGAAATGACTTAGGAACCCAAAACATCTTTCTATCTACAAGGTTAATTAAAAACTTAGGAGGAATATAGTTCTTGGGGACTTTTCTATGTTGGCCTCTGTGATTTTTAATATACCAGTCTAAATTATCAGGATAACTATTTTTCTTTGTCATAAACATGCAATATCAAATTCTAATTTTTCAACTAAGTTTCTCAAATTAACATTTTTATTTTTCAAATTATCAAAAATAGAAGAACATGCACTAGTTAATTTATTTTTCAATTCTTGATTCTCTTTTTCTAATTTACAGTTAGCTTTAAGCATCGATTTTATTCCAGAATATAATTGATCCTAAGGGAGAAGACATACCTCACTTACCGGGTCGCTTTCGAAAAGAGGGACTCCCTCTTCGTCGCTACTTTCTTCTGACGTAGCTCCCTCTTCATCAGTGTTCTCCTCTTGACGACTTGCCATCAGCACAAGTCCAACATATTCTTTAGTTTCTGATTCATCGAACGAGGTCTCGTCCCAGGAGACTTTTAGTGCCTTCTTCTTCTTTAACTGGTTCTTGAATTTGGGACACTGGTCTTTTAGATGACCATTCTCGTTGCAGTTATAACATCAGACTTTATGTTTCTTTGGAGATCGCCTTTTGTCCTGAAACTTTAAAAAGTTATTAGCCTTTTTAAAGAAATTTTTAAGGCTTTTTACCATTTTCGTCATATTTTCATCGTCCATTGATGACTCCTGGATCTGGGTTTTCCTTGCGTTAAGAGCGACGTTGTCCATTTTCCTGCTCTTTCCTATACATCAAGATTCGTGAAGCTCCAAAATCGAAAAGAGTTGTTCTAGAGTACTTACGTCAAGGCCCTTTGATATAAAGTATGCATCAATTACTGAGGTCAAATCTGGGGTTCTCGGAAAAACATTTAGTTTGTACCGATGAGCATCGCGATTTGTTACCTTTTCACCGAGGTTCTCAAGGCTCGTGATTAGCTCTTTTACCTTGGCGTGCAGTTGAGTGACTGATTATCCATCTTCCATTCGGAGGTTGGTAAGCAGACTTCGAAAGATATCTCGTCACGTCAGTTTTGCCTCCGAGGTGCCTTCGTGCAATTCCAGAAAATTTTCCTAAAGTTCCTTTGCCAAGTTGTACTTCCCGATTTGTTTAACATCTGATTCGAGGAAGATGGTTAGTAAATAAAATTCCGCCTTTCCGTTCGCTATAGCATCTGCTTGATCCTTCTTGTTCCAGGAGTCAGGTTCCTTGATCTTTCTTTCATTATCTTTCGGAGCTGAAAAATTATTTTTCATTATCAGTAATAGTTCATAGTCAGTAGTAAAAAATATCTTCATCTTTCTCTTCTATGTTGCGAATTCCCCCTCAAACTTCGGCATGTAGATCACTGGTTCAACTATTTTTTTTAGAATTTACTACAGTTGACAGTTAGTCCTTCTGCGACAACCTTGCTCTGTATCATTTGTTGGATCGAGGTGGACCGACAAGAGGGGAGTGGTGAATTGCCCGTGTAAAATAAAACAGATCTTTTGTGCGGCTCACAAAGATTCCAAATTAGTTGCAACAATAAATTAATATAAACATAAACTAATTAACTGAATTGAACTAGTAAAAGGCTAAGGCATAAGAAGTTACTTGGTTGCAACCTAGGTGGTTGTTAATCCAAGACGGTTGAAACCCACTATCAAAATCTCCTTATGGCGGAGAAGACTTTTACAGACTTTGTAGCACAAGACAAAAGCTAGAAGCACAATGAAAAATAAGAAACAATTCATATGTTGTGTGATGGACCCAAAATGAGCTGTCACGAATGTGGGTCTCAAATTTATATATTTATAAAAAGCTGGAAACCCTTTTTGCAATTAAAATATGAAAACGTAGTAAAGGGGCCACAGGTCGTATTTTTCCAAGGGCTAGTTCAAGTTGTTCGATTCGTGCTTGAGTTTATGTGTCGTAAATGTTTTTGGGTTTCAAATAGAACTTGTGGTTTTGGTTTCAATTAGCGATGAAAATGCAATGGAAAGAAAGGAAATGTAACTAAGCAAGCACTAGACTAGATAATGGCAACTAATTACTCAGCCGATGAACAATTTTAACCAACTAAAGTAAACTCACAGAAATCCTAACCAAAACTGACATCAAATGAAATTCTACACTACAAGTTGTGAAATGAAATCCAAACTTGATACAAACTTGATAGGCAAAAGAAAAAGAGATTTATGTGCTGAAATTTAGAATTTGCATAAACAATAAGTACAATTCGGAAGTGGATCTCATCAATTTGCTTGGAAAAACAAACTCAGTGAAATGATATGCAGAATTTTAAGGAAGAGAATCAGAAATGGAGACAAAAATGCAAAAATGAACTTAATGAAAAATCATAATACAGAATTTCAGAAAATGCAGTTCATACTTTCAGACTGAATTGGATGCTAAACCAAGCAAAGAAACTGAGATCAAGTGCTCAAATTGGAGTTTAAATGAGATTCAGAGAAACTAATATCCCATTGATACAACTACAGAAATAAGAAACTAAAATACTGCAACAATAAACCTGATACTCAGAAATTTCAGTTGATGCGCAGAATAGAAACAGAATTCAGAAATAATGCAATGCACGACAGCTGATATAAGTACCATTGTATGCTACTCGAACAACCTAGCTAGTAAAAATGCACGATTGAAACCCTACTTAAGGCTGAAACAATTGAAGAAAATGAGCTTCAGTAACTGAAATGCAACAGAACAGAAACTGCAGTTAGGAACAAAAACTGATACACAACTGAAACTCTGAGATTGCAAACTATTGTGCACTAACAAGCTCACTAACTAATCTACTTGCAGTATAAAACCTAATTTGAGCTGGAACAATTCAGAAATAGCAACTAAAGTGGCTGATACGCAACAGTTAAAACAGAACTGCAAAAACGAATTCAAATTCAGAAATGATTTGAAGCTAACAAACTGATTTAAATGCAATTGCTCATTTCACAAACAACTTAGCTAACTAGATTGCAGATTTGAAAAGCTATCAACTACAAGAAACGATCCAATAGAACTGGTACAAAATTCAGAAACTACAGCAGATATGAAAAACAGAATTTAAAGGCAATTGAAAATGAAATTACAGCTACTGAACAGAATTTAACTAAGAAAATTAACTCTCAATCACTCTCTTGTCTCGAGACCACCTTGTTCGTCACGCAAGGGCAAGTCAAGAACCCCTTCAACTCGCAAACCAATGGAAATTGGGCTCAAACCTCAGATCTGCTCACAGATTTCGATCGGCTGGAAAAACCAATCTGATCTCCTTGATTTCGCAATGAGCAAATGCGATTGAGCTTTGGTGATGATCAGAGTGAATCAGAAAACCCTTCAGATAGCTCCGATTGAGAAGATTGGCACGAAATCGCAATCAAGTTGATCAAATTACAGAAGCTGATGAAACCCTCACTCAGCCCCTGCTCCGATGCAAATCTGTGATTGAATCTCCATAGAAGCTTTCTCCAATGACCCAAATCTCGCTCCAAGGTAGTGATCGAGTTGGCCACGCCTTCAGATCGAAGAAATTGCAACGAAAACGAAGAACAAATGAAGAAACTTGAAACGGAGCTGCGAAGACGCGACAGTCAGATCTGAACAGAGGAGACGTTTAAGTAGTTAAAACAGTGAACGACCCAGATTGTCCAGCGCTCATCCAACGGTGGATCCTTGTCCGATTTGATTCAAATTTCCCAGATCTTGATCAGAGGTCAGGATCATCCTCGTGGTAGCTCGGATCTGCCAGATCTATAACGGATGGTTCAGATCACCTTGATCTTTGAATGGACGGTTAATATCTCTCTGATCGTGATCCAACGGCTGGATGATCTCCGATTGAGCTGAAATCTTCAGATCTTGATCTGATCGCTTGATTAGCCTTAATCCCAACTCGGATTGATCAGAAGTTCTCAGATGGTATAGATCTAACCGTTCTTGCATCGGACGGTCCAAATGAGTCGACGCTTGATCACTTGATCTAGTCCACTTTTGACTCAACATTTGACCCAACCTGACTTAGGTCCATGATCCCTCCAAGCCTACAAAAGTAGATCAAAAATTTAGTGACAAAACAACTCAAATATATCAAAATTTGCAATTAAGTCCAAAAAGAGTATAAATCCTAAAACCTAGGGTAAATCCACAATTACACAAGTAAAATATGGGTCAAACACGGATTTAAGCATATGAAATGATCAATAAAATGATACTTATCACTGTGATGGATGATTTGGAACTGAGCTCTAGGGGCCTATTTATAGTCCTGGTCAATTCTTTCCAGTTGCTGACGTGACACTATAGGGGCGCCCGAGTGGTTGAGGGTGTCTGACACGTGGCTTATGCGTTATCCGATGCGTAACGTTCGCAAACGGCTAGCTGAGTGGATAAAAGTTGCTCTCGGGAGCCTGTAAGCATAGGGGCGCTCGAGTACTCGAGCCCCTGTATGCATACGGGCGCTCGAGTGACTTTTGGTCAACAACTTGTTGACCAATTTCTAGCGGGTCTTTTTGGGTGATTTCTGGCCAACCGGAGTTAGGCTCATCCGAACCCGACTTCGGCCTTTCGCCCATCGAGCGTTCTTCCTCCCGGCTTCTCGTCTTTCGAATGTCACACACGTCCTTCTCGTTCCACCGATGTACTCTTTCGCAGCTTCTGCGTCTCTCAAATGCACCGAGCCGTCGACTCACTTCCCTGTGCTATCCTTCTTGTCCACTACGTCTTACGCTCGATTTCCTCCGCTCCTAAGCTCCTACACACTTAGATAGAGGGATCGAAACCACAACAGAATAAAATTTCCAGCATCTACAACATTTGCAACTGAAAATAAATTTTTCTTCATACATGGAACATGAAACACATAATTGAGTGTAATGGAATCTTCTTGCTTTTGGATGATGACAATAGTGCCTTCATTCTCAACATGATGAATTGTGTTATCTGTTGTTACAATGACATCACAACCATTGTATTCTTGAAGGCTGGAAAATTTCGATTTATCTCCAGTAAGATGATGCCCATCACCGAAATCTATAATCCAGTCATTCTCAAAATTTATGGTGGTCATGACACTTCTACTTTGTGTTTGTTAGAATTTGGTGACCCGAATTCAGTTTAATCCGTTAATTTATTATTAGATATTTTCTTATTAATATATTAATTAACAGATTCTTTATAAATCTATTAATTAACAGTTTCGTTATTAATTTTTCTTTTGACTAAGTATCCTAAGGTCTCTATAAATTGTGTATCTCATGGATAAGTTTTATCAATCAATGAAGAAAGTTAATTTGTTACCTCTTCTTTCTTTCTCTCTACCTCTCTTTTCTCTCTACTTCTCTTTAATTTATCAGAGCCGCCGACTTTGTATTCCATCGTTCATAGTGATTTTTCCTCCACTGCCCGTGGTTTTTTCCAGTCAAGGGGTTTCCACGTAAATCTAGTGTGTTCTCTATTGTTCTTGTTGTCGTTTTTCGTACTAATCTTGTTTTCAAGTGGTATCAGAGCCAGGTTGGTTATGATTTTGTGGATTTCAACCTGGATTAATGACAACAGCAAGTATGAAGTATGATATTTCGCTTTTGGATCACAACACCAGGTTTACGCTGTGGCAGATTAAGATGCGAGCGGTGCTAGCACATCTGGACTTGGACGACAAACTATTCGGGATAGACAATATGCCCTCAACATGGACAAAGGAGGAAAAGGAACGTAAGGATCGAAAAGCCTATCTCAGATCTACCTTCACCTATCGAATGAGATTTAGAATGTTTTGAAGGAGAAATCCGCTGCTGCACTATAGTTAAAATTGGAGCAATTGCGCATGACAGAGAAGTCTGGTGAGGCTGATGTTGCCGAAAATCATAGTAATGGTGAACTTCTCGTTGCCTCTGATGCTGATTTGAAGCAGAGTGAGGAATGGATTCTTGATTCTGGCTGTACGTTTCATATGTGTACCAATCGGGACTGGTTTTCAACATATGAAACAGTTTCGAGTGGTGCCATTTTAATGGGCAATAATGCATCCTATAGAATCGCTGGTATTGGTACGGTCAGAATTAAGATGTTTGATGGTGTCATTCGGACACTTGGTAATGTGAGGCACGTCCCTGAATTGAAGAGAAATCTGATCTCTTTGAGTATTCTTGATTCTAAAGGGTACAAGTACACTGGTGAAGGTGGAACTGTGAAGATCAGTAAAGGGTCTCTTGTTGTGATGAAGGGACTAAGGAGAACCACCGGTTTATATGTTCTATAGGGATCCACAGTAATAGGTGATGTTGCCGTCGCAAGGTCGTGTATGTCTGATTCTGATGTTACAAGACTTTGGCATATGCGTTTGGGTCATATAAGTGAGAATGACATGGTTGAATTGAGCAAGAGAGGACTCCTTGATGGTCAAAGTATTACAAACCTAAAGTTCTGCGAGCACTGTGTTTTTGGCAAGCAGAAAATAGTCAAGTTCTCCGTTGGCATTCATAACACAAAGGGTATGCTAGACTACATTCACTCTGATTTGTGGGGGTCTTCTAGAGTACCATCTAAAGGTGGTGCGCTCTATATGTTGACTATTATTGATAATTTCTCAAGAAAAGTTTGGGCATTCTTTTTAAGACATAAGAGTAATATTTTTACTACCTTTAAGGAGTGGAAGGTTATGATTGAGAAGCAGACAGGGAGGCAATTAAAACATCTTCGTACTGATAACGGATTGGAGTTTTGTTCTGATGAGTTTAATGCCTTATGCAGAGCTGAAGGTATTGTGAGACATCATACAGTTCGACATACTCCTCAACAGAATGGTGTAGCAGAGAGGATGAATAGGACTTTGATGGAGAAGGTGTGTTGTATGCTTCTTAATGCTGGGCTACCGAAGTTTTTCTGGGCAGAAGCCGCTGCGTATGCCTGTTATCTTATAGATCGCTCTCCATCAATTGCTATTGAAAGGAAAACTCCATAAGAGGTATGGTCTGGTACTCTTGCTAGTTATTTTGATTTGAGAATTTTTGGATGTCCTGCGTATGCTGATGTTGATAATGGGAAGTTGGAGCCTCGTTCGGTGAAGTGCATATTTATAGGCTTTAGACAAGGAGTGAAGGGATACAAACTTTAGTGTCCAGAGACCGAAAAAGTCATCATCAGTAGAGATGTTATCTTTGATGAGACTAGCATGCTTCAGGGGTCTCCATCTAAAACTCTTTCTGAGGAAGATAAGCAGAAGACAAGCACACAGGTGGAGATTGAGATTGGGCTGATATCTACAGAGATTACTCCAGAGCCTATTTTAGATGTTGTGGATGAAACGAGCTCATCACAAGCACCTTCACAATATTCCATTGCAAAAGATAGGCCTCAGAGAGAAATTAGACGCCCTCAGAGATATGCAGAGGCTGATTTGGTTGCTTATGCTTTAAACGTGGCTGAGGAGATTGATTCTGGTGAAGAACCTGAGACGTATTCAGAAGCAATTAGCTGCGATAATTCTGGTAAGTAGATAATTGCTATGCAGGAGGAGATGGAGTCACTTGGTAAGAACGACACATGAGACTTGGTGAAATTACCTAAGGGTAAGAAAGTTGTTCGCTGCAAGTGGGTGTTTAAAAGAAAGGAGGGAATACCGGAAGTCGAAGAAGCCAGGTACAAAGCCAGACTAGTTGCTAAAGGCTTCAGTCAGATTCCAGAGTAGACTTCACTGATGTATTTTTCCCAGTTGTAAAGCATAGTACAATTCGAGCCTTCCTTGGTATTGTGGCCATGCATGACTTAGAGTTGCAGCAGCTGAATGTGAAGACAACATTCTTACATGGGGTACTTGAGGAAGAAATCTATATGCAACAACCAGAAGGTTTTGAAGTCTCAGAAAAAGAGGATTATGTATGCTTGCTGAAAAAGCCCCTTTATGGTTTGAAATAGTCACCTAGGCAATGGTATAAAAGGTTTGATTCGTTTATGATCACTCATGATTTCAGAAGAAGCAGCTATGACAGTTGTGCCTACTTTAAGAAGACTGATGATGGATCATTTGTTTATCTGCTCTTATATGTTGATGATATGTTGATTGCGGCTAATAATAAGGAAGAGATAAGAAAGGTCAAAGCCTAACTAAGTAAAGAATTCAAGATGAAAGATTTGAGAGCTGCAAAGAAAATACTTGGGATGGAGATTCTGAGAGACAGAAAGGCAAGTAAATTATACCTAAGTCAAAAAGGGTATATTGAGAAGGTACTTCATCGGTTTAACATGCATTCTGCCAAAGTCTATTAGTACTCCATTAGCTGCACACTTTAGACTTTTAGCTGATTTATGTCCGCAATCAGATGATGAGGTTGATTATATGTCACGGGTTTTATATTCTAGTGCAGTGGGATCTCTCATGTATGCTATGCTTTGTACACACCCAGATTTATCACATGCAGTAAGTACAGTTAGTAGATACATGACAAATCCTGGTAAAGAGCATTGGAAGGCAGTTCAGTGGATTTTCATATACTTACGAGGGACTTTTGATATTTGTTTGCATTTTGCGAGTAATAGAGATGCAGTTATTGGATATGTTGATTCTGACTTTGTAGGTGACCTTGATAAAAGAAGATCACTTACGGGGTATGTGTTCACTGTTGGTGGTTGTGCTATCAGTTGGAAAGCTACTTTGCAGAATACAGTTGCATTGTCCACTACAGAGGCTGAGTATTACAGAAGCTTGTAAGGAAGCTATTTGGTTGAAAGGACTCTTCAGTGAGCTTAGCAAAGACTTACATATTACTACAGTCTTTTGTGATTGTTAGAGTGTCATTTTCCTCACGAAGGATCATATGTTTCATGAGAGGACAAAGCACATTGATATGAGGTATCATTTTATATGTGATGTTATTGCTCGTGGTGATATTATTGTCAAGAAGGTCAGTACTCATGATAATCCTGCTGATATGATGACTAAGTCACTCCCTATAGCCAAGTTTAAGCATTGCTTGTACTTGATTGGTGCTAGATGCTGAGATTTGCCTGTGGAGCTTTTGTGGAAGAGGTGGAGAATGTTTTTTTTTGAAGATTTATGAATTCGCGTCAAGGTGGAGATTGTTAGAATTTGGTGACCCGAATTCAGTTTAATCCGTTAATTTATTATTAGATATTTTCTTATTAATATATTAATTAACAGATTCTTTATAAATTTGTTAATTAACAGTTTCGTTATTAATTTTTCTTTTGATTAAGTATCTTAAGGTCTCTATAAATTATGTATCTCATGGACAAGTTTTATCAATCAATGAAGAAAGTTAATTTGTTACCTCTTCTTTCTCTCTCTCTACCTCTCTTTTCTCTCTACTTTTCTTAGTTTATCAAGCCGCCGACTTTGTATTCCACCGTTCATAGTGATTTTTCCTCCTCTGTCAGTGGTTTTTTCCCGTCAAAGGTTTTCCACGTAAATCTGATGTGTTCTCTATTATTCTTGTTGTCGTTTTTCGTACTAATCTCGTTTTCAGTGTTTCTACCATAAAGCATTTCTCCCAAACTTCTTCATTTTCAACTTTAATTTCCTGATTCAGTAACCTTGCCTTCATTTAACCTGTTTCAGTAAAATTTCTTAATATGCCCTATTTTACGTCATCTATAGCATTTGAAAATCTTCTTCTTTGCGATACTAGAAGAGTCCTCTCTGTGATATCCTTTTCCCTCAAAGCATTCCTTTCTAGCTCCATGGCACTTGCATCTTCTTTGATAGACATACTAGCCAATTATTTAGCTAGTGATTCTTGTGATGAAAGAAGATTCTCTATCTCCAAAAACGGTTGTTGAGCACACCCTTATATTGAAGTAATGAAGAGAATATATTCTAATTTCAATCCTCGAGTAATGTTTCTCCCTATATGCCCTTCAGAAATTACTTCTTCTAGAATTAAAAGAGAAATTTCTGAACATAATTCTTGATGTTCAAAAAATTCTCTGACATAGAAAGATTGCCTTGTGTAGTATTTGCAACTTCATTCTCCAAAATTTATAATCGACCTTAATCTTTTTTATTGAATAACTGATCAAGAATTTGCTAGATTTCATGAGCTGATTTGCACTGGCATAATATGATCAAATAAGTCATGAGATATCCTATTTCAAAAAAAAAAAATCCTATTTCAAAAAATAAGTCATGAGATATTGTCCTTTTTAGAATAAATTCAGACTTGGCATTTTGCTGCTTCCACCTTTTAAAATTCTCAGCATTTACTGGTATATTGTCGGGAGTAACAATGTTTCCTCAATCGACAATATCCCATACATCTTTGCCAACAAGATAATACTCCATACAAGTCCTCCACACTCTGTAATAGGACTGGTTCAATAGCTCCACACCAAGTCCACTAGCATACCACTTGAATCCATTTTTGAGGCACTGATTGAATCCTCCACCAAGAGATCTTGTCACAGATATATAAGAATCTATGACTCTGATACCATGTAAAAATTATAATCACCAAAATATATAAAATATTTTGATGGCGCAAGATCATTAAAAGAAAAGATGCAGAGGAAGACAATAAAAAGTTAAATTGCCTTGGAAGAAATGACGTTAAATCAAAAAGAGACACTAAAGAAAACTTGAGGACTTAATCACTTCAAATTACAAAATGCTTAGAGTTCATCTTTTTAAATACAATTCAAAAGATATTCTAGATTTACTTCTTTAATGAAGTAGTTCACCATTGTAAATATAAATTATTAAAATATTAAAATCATTTAATCCTATTATAGTTTCAAGTAGATCTTTGTATTTTCAACATGATATAAATCTCTTGTATTTTCAATATGATATAGCTATAGTTTCAAATAGTCATCTTCGATTTTCAAAAAATTAACTCCAAAGAATATGATATCAAGATCACATGAATTTCCAACAACCCTGTCATTCGAGGTTCCTGAAGATGGATGCTCCAATGGCTAAACCTCTCAATGAGGTTTTTTAATCCCCAATATACCACATTAATACTACATCAATAAATGTAAAACCTATTATTCTCTCTATAATGAAAAAATCTCCCTATAACTTTTTTGTGAGACCTATATTACAAATCATAAATCTTTCTGTATTATTATTAATTATAAGTTTCATCTTCAAGAGAAAAAAATAGATTTGAATTTTCACTATTGCTTTTTAACTATAAATCTCAAAAATCTCATCTCTACTGTGATTCAAACTTTTTTATTGTTTTTTATTGTTTAGAAACCTCTCACAAACCTTACTTTGTTACTATAAAATAAACACGAAAATTTCCTTGCGAACATAGAGGCGGCGTGCCTTAGAGAAGAAGGTTCAATGCAAACAATCGCCTCACTTAAGGGTGTTGAAAAATAAACTTAATTATTTATTTGTGGATAAAAATAAGGTGATGATATGATTGAGTTGAAAATTTAATTATTTATTTTGATAAGATAATAATTAGTAGAGATAAAATATATCAGATCTGGTCTAGATTTAATGTATTTGGGGATAATACTTATCCAATAAAGCCTATAAATATGTAATGCTTCTAAGAGATTTTCAATGTGAAAAAATTATTTTGAGTAGTCTACCATCTTGTTTGCCTTCTTCTACAGAGTTTTTTTTCTTTCTCATTTTCCAACAATTTTTCCCTTCTTATTTCCAACAAAGTGGTATCAGAGCCATGTCGATGCTTCCTATCCCTCGTCTTGCTGACTTGAAATATGGTAATTGGAGTATCCAAATGAGTGCCTTACTTGAGAGCGAAGGCTTATGGGATATTGTTGAAGGAGGGTATAAAGCCCCTCAAGAAGGAGTCGATCAAACGGAGGCACAGAAGACAACGTTGGCGGAACAAAAAAGAAAAGATAAGAAAGCTCTTTTCTTTATCTATAAAGCTCTTGATGAAGCTACTTTTGAGAAAGTAGCCGAAGCTACAACTTCTAAGAAGGCATGGGAGATCCTACAAGTAGCATACAAAGGTGATGAAAGAGCAAAGAGTATTCGCCTTCAAATCTTGAGAGGGGAATTTGAATCGTTGGAGATGAAAGATTCTGAAAATATATCAGACTATTTTACAAGGGTATTGGTCATCGTCAACCAATTGAAAAGAAATAGCGATGACATTGAAGATAGTCGCGTCGTAGAGAAAATTCTACGTTCGTTGGAGCCAAGGTACGATTATGTAGTTGCGGCCATAGAAGAATCAAAAGATGTAAAAGAAATGAAGGTACAAGAACTATTAAGCTCTCTACAAGCTCATGAAGCAAGAATGCAAAGAAGACGAAGAGAGCCTTTGGAGCAGGCTCTACAAACCAAGCTCACGATTGTTGACCATAAAGAAGAGTCAAAGACCGAAGGTTCGCGAGAAAACGGCGGTGGTCGTGGTGATTTCCGTGGGCGTGGCCGAGGTAGAGGCCGTGGCAGGGGCTTTGCTCGAGGCCGAGGAAGAAGCAATGACAACAATCAAGGTAGAGGCCAAAGGTATGACAAAAGAAATGTAAGATGTTATACTTGCAACAAATTTGGACATTATGCAACAGAATGCCGCTCTAACAATGTGCAAGGAAATGCTAATTACGCATCAAAAGAAGGCTATGACAATGATGTGGTTTTGCTAGCAAGGAAGGATGGAGATTCCACAAACAAAAATTTGTGGTATTTAGACTCCGGGGCAAGTAATCATATGTGTGGGCATAAAGATATGTTTGCCGAATTGGACGAAAGGGTGAATGGACAAGTCTCATTTGGCGACGCTTCCAAAATTCAAGTAAGAGGCGTTGGTAAGATTCTCATCAAACTTAAAGATGGAGCTCACACATATATCACCGATGTTTATTATGTGCCCGATATGAAAACAAATATTATTAGCCTTGGACAACTGCTTGAAAAAGGTTTTGATATGCAACTAAAGGATGGTAGTCTTCGGTTGAGAAAACAAAACAAGCTTATTGCTCATATTTCTATGTCTAAAAATAGGATGTTTTCTCTTGATATTAATCATATTACTGCAAAATGCTTAAGTGCATGCATGAAGAACAGTACGTGGCTATGGCATATGAGGTACGGACATGTGAACTTCAGAGCTCTAAAACTTCTTTCAAACAAAGGAATGGTAAATGGTCTTCCTCATATTGATGCTCAAGAGGATATTTGTGAAGGGTGTGTTCTTGGCAAACACCCAAGAGCAAGCTTTCCAAATGAATCGCACAACCGAACAAAGAAGCCTCTTGAACTCATTCATACAGATATATGTGGGCCAATCACTCCAACCTCTCTTGGAGGTCGTCGGTATTTCCTAACCTTTATTGATGATTTCAGCAGGAAAACCTGGGTTTATCTTTTGATGAATAAAGACGAAGCTTTTGAGAAGTTCAAGGAATTCAAAGGATTGGTAGAAAATCAATCCGGCTATACTATCAAGGCGATGCGGTCAGATCGTGGTGGCGAATTCACATCAAAAGAATTTGAAAAATTCTGCAAAAATCATGGCATCTGGAGGCCTTTAACTGCACCTTACTCCCCTCAACAAAATGGAGTTGCTGAAAGGAAGAACCGAACTATTCTTGACATGGTTCGAAGTATGCTAAAAACGAAAGAAGTGCCTAAAGAACTTTGGGCCGAAGCGGTAAACTGTGCTGTTTATTTGCTAAATAGATGTCCTGCAGGGAATCTAGAAGGAGTTACACCTCAAGAAGCATGGACCGGATACAAGCCTTGTGTATCTCATTTGAAGATCTTCGGGTGTATTGCCTATGCACACATTCCGGATCAACGAAGAACGAAGCTTGATGATAAAAGCTTACCTTGCATTTTCATTGGCTATGATGCAAGATCGAAGGCTTACAGACTCTATAATCCAGTGAACAAAAGGATTATCATAAGTAGAGATGTTGAATTTCAAGAAGATGGCGTTTGGAATTGGAGCACTAATATGGTGATGATTCAAGAAGAAGAGCAAGTGAAGGAGAAAAGAACCAACTCCACCACCGTTGCCTACCTCTTCATCATCTTCGGATGAAGAAGATCCTCCTCCGCAAAAGACAAGGAGTCTTCGAGAATTATATGAGGTGACAACTCCACTTAATCTCATTTGTCTTTATGCTAATGAAGAGATTGTGTCTTTTGAAGAAGCTATTAAAGATAGCAAATGGAAGAAAGCCATGGATGAAGAGATGAAGGCAATTGAAAAGAATGAAACTGGCATCTTACTACTTTGCCTGATGGCCACAAACCCATTGGTGTGAAGTGGGTTTATAAAGTGAAGAAAAATGCTCAAGGAGAAATAGAAAAGTACAAAGCGCGACTTGTGGCAAAAGGCTACAAACAAAAGGCCGACATTGACTATGAAGAAGTATTTGCTCCCGTTGCCCGAATGGAAACTATAAGGTTGATAATCTCCTTAGCCGCTCAACTAAAGTGGAAAATATTTCAGCTTGATGTCAAATCGGCGTTTTCTTAATGGCTACCTAGAAGAAGAAGTCTANTGTGTGGGCATAAAGATATGTTTGCCGAATTGGACGAAAGGGTGAATGGACAAGTCTCATTTGGCGACGCTTCCAAAATTCAAGTAAGAGGCGTTGGTAAGATTCTCATCAAACTTAAAGATGGAGCTCACACATATATCACCGATGTTTATTATGTGCCCGATATGAAAACAAATATTATTAGCCTTGGACAACTGCTTGAAAAAGGTTTTGATATGCAACTAAAGGATGGTAGTCTTTGGTTGAGAAAACAAAACAAGCTTATTGTTCATATTTCTATGTCTAAAAATAGGATGTTTTCTCTTGATATTAATCATATTACTGTAAAATGCTTAAGTGCATGCATGAAGAACAGTACGTGGCTATGGCATATGAGGTACGGACATGTGAACTTCAGAGCTCTAAAACTTCTTTCAAACAAAGGAATGGTAAATGGTCTTCCTCATATTGATGCTCAAGAGGATATTTGTGAAGGGTGTGTTCTTGGCAAACACCCAAGAGCAAGCTTTCCAAATGAATCGCACAACCGAACAAAGAAGCCTCTTGAACTCATTCATACAGATATATGTGGGCCAATCACTCCAACCTCTCTTGGAGGTCGTCGGTATTTCCTAACCTTTATTGATGATTTCAGCAGGAAAACCTGGGTTTATCTTTTGATGAATAAAGACGAAGCTTTTGAGAAGTTCAAGGAATTCAAAGGATTGGTAGAAAATCAATCCGCTATACTATCAAGGCGATGCGGTCAGATCGTGGTGGCGAATTCACATCAAAAGAATTTGAAAAATTCTGCAAAAATCATGGCATCTGGAGGCCTTTAACTGCACCTTACTCCCTCGACAAAATGGAGTTGCTGAAAGGAAGAACCGAACTATTCTTGACATGGTTCGAAGTATGCTAAAAACGAAAGAAGTGCCTAAAGAACTTTGGGCCGAAGCGGTAAACTGTGCTGTTTATTTGCTAAATAGATGTCCTGCAGGGAATCTAGAAGGAGTTACACCTCAAGAAGCATGGACCGGATACAAGCCTTGTGTATCTCATTTGAAGATCTTCGGGTGTATTGCCTATGCACACATTCCGGATCAACGAAGAACGAAGCTTGATGATAAAAGCTTACCTTGCATTTTCATTGGCTATGATGCAAGATCGAAGGCTTACAGACTCTATAATCCAGTGAACAAAAGGATTATCATAAGTAGAGATGTTGAATTTCAAGAAGATGGCGCTTGGAATTGGAGCACTAATATGGTGATGATTCAAGAAGAAGAGCAAGTGAAGGAGAAAGAACCAACTCCACCACCGTTGCCTACCTCTTCATCATCTTCGGATGAAGAAGATCCTCCTCCGCAAAAGACAAGGAGTTTTCGAGAATTATATGAGGTGACAACTCCACTTAATCTCATTTGTCTTTATGCTAATGAAGAGATTGTGTCTTTTGAAGAAGCTATTAAAGATAGCAAATGGAAGAAAGCCATGGATGAAGAGATGAAGGCAATTGAAAAGAATGAAACTTGGCATCTTACTACTTTGCCTGATGGCCACAAACCCATTGGTGTGAAGTGGGTTTTAAAGTTAAGAAAAATGCTCAAGGAGAAATAGAAAAGTACAAAGCGCGACTTGTGACAAAAGGCTACAAACAAAAGGCCGGCATTGACTATGAAGAAGTATTTGCTCCCGTTGCCCGAATGGAAACTATAAGGTTGATAATCTCCTTAGCCGCTCAACTAAAGTGGAAAATATTTCAGCTTGATGTCAAATCGGCGTTTCTTAATGGCTACCTAGAAGAAGAAGTCTATGTTGAACAACCGGCTGGCTATATCAAGAGGGGGCAAGAAAGAAAGGTGTTGAAGTTGAAAAAAGCTCTCTATGGCTTGAAGCAAGCACCGAGAGCATGGAATTCAAGAATTGATGCATACTTTAAAGAAAATGGCTTTATGCAATGCCCTTATGAGCATGCTCTTTATGTAAGAGCAGATAATGGTAACATCTTATTGGTATCATTATATGTAGATGATCTTATTTTGACAGGAAATTCACCTCAAATGATAAAAACGTTTAAGGAAGCTATGGCAAAAGCGTTTGATATGACTGATATGGGACTTATGTCCTACTTTCTCGGCTTGGAGGTGAAACAAGGAGTTGATGGAATATTTATGACTCAAGAACAATATGCCAAAGAGGTTCTCAAAAGATTTAGAATGGATGATTGCAATCCAATTAACACACCAGTGGACTGCGGAACAAAGCTATCCAAGGGTGACGAAGGAAAGACAGTTGATCCCACACTTTTCAAAATCTTGGTACGAAGTTTGCGGTACTTAACTTGTACTCGACCGGATATACTATATGGAGTTGGTCTTGTGAGTAGGTTCATGGAGGAGCCTAAAGAGACTCATTGGAAGGCGGCCAAGCGAATCCTTCGTTATGTTCGAGGTACTATAAATCACGGATTATTTTATTCTCACTCTAACAATTCTCAACTTATTGGATATTCAGATAGTGATTGGGGTGGAGACTGTGATGACCGGAGAAGCACTTCTGGCTTTGCATTTTTCGTTGGAGATACGGCATTTTCTTGGATGTCAAAAAAACAACCTATTGTTACTCTTTCCACTTGTGAAGCAGAGTACGTTGCGGCATCCTCATGTGTTAGTCATGCTATATGGCTAAGAAGTTTGCTAAAGGAGATAAAATTTGAACAAAATGAAGCAACTCAAATTTGCATTGATAACAAATCAGCAATTGCATTGGGGAAGAATCCAGTATATCATCAAAGAAGCAAGCATATTGATGTTCGCTTTCATTCTATTCGCGAACATGTGAAGAACAAAGATGTGGAGCTAGTCTATGTGAAAACTAAAGATCAAGTTGCTGACATTTTTACGAAGCCGCTGAAGTTTGAAGATTTTATTAAGATGCGGAATTTACTTGGAGTCACAAAATTAAGTTTAAGAGGGGGTGTTGAAAAATAAACTTAATTATTTATTTATGGATAAAAATGAGGTGATGATATGATTGAGTTGAAAATTTAATTATTTATTTTGATAAGATAATAATTAGTAGAGATAAAATATATCAGATCTGGTCTAGATTCAATGTATTTGGGGATAATACTTATCCAATAAAGCCTATAAATATGTAATGCTTCTAAGAGATTTTCAATGTGAAAAAATTATTTTGAGTAGTCTACCATCTTGTTTGCCTTCTTCTACAGAGTTTTTTTTTTCTTTCTCATTTTCTAACAATTTTTCCCTTCTTATTTCCAACATGCCCACCTCTTATGCATCTGGCGGAAGGACAGTCCGATGACCAAGCTGTCGAATCCCGCCTGATGTGCCATGCCATCGGCCTTCACGTTCAGCATGCTCGCGAGCTTCATCAGGCCAACCTCTCCGCCGAGGAGCCCGGGGCAGAACCGCGCCATGTACTTAATGTCGTAGAGTCTTCCGTTGAAGATGCCGCTAGCCGTCGTTATAAATTCCCTCGGAGTGTCCGGCAGCGGCCTTCCGCCGATCAACATCTTTACCAAATACCCAACGTCGTACAGGCCGTGGAACGTGACGAACGCGCCGCCATGCATGGTGTCTGAACAGTTTCTCCCAGAGCAGAGCGGCGCAGAGAACAGAAGAAATACCCTCTCGCCGGTTTCTCTGGATGTCGATACCGCTGCCCTTCAGCAGGTTAATGGACGCCGGCGAGTAGGGGTGGACGTCGGGGTCAAAGTCCGAGAAATTGATCTGCCAGGTCATGCCGGGGTGGTTGCCGGCGTCGTCGAAAAGGGCGATTCCTAGCTGGATCATGCAGAGGCTGTCGACATTGTACTTGAGGTCGCGGTATCTGCGCTCCTCGGCGGCGCGGCGAGGCGTGGAGCGGAGGAAGCCGGAGAACTCGGTGTCGACGGCGACGATCGGGAAGTAGCGACGAAGAATAGCGATCGACTCCATCTGCTCCAGTAAGTTTGCTTCCCACACGTCGATGATCTCCATTGCTGCAGGCAATCGCTCTCTGCTCTCCGTTCCTCTTGATACATCGAAGTAGTTATTTATATAGATAGATTTACTAATTAGTTGAGTCAAATTCGGAATTGGTTGTTCATTCCTAATCTATCGGGAATTGGCATTCCGAATTATATTAGGAAAAATGTTACGTTTATTAAAATTTCAGCTTATTATTTTCCTTAGCTGACGTTGACGTGGCATACCTTAAATACCTCTTTTATTTCAAACTATTCATTCTATCACTGACAAACTCTGTTTATTTATCCGCTAGGATATAATTTATTGGTGATTTTTTGAAAAGTATAGTATTGTCGTAATATAAACAAATATAAATTAATGTCAAAAAATATTTTTAATTTCAGAATAATATTTAAACAATCAATTAGCTAAGTTAATCGACTTGATTTGACTCGCCGACCTGCCTTAAATGGCAAGACTAATTATTAATTAACTCAAGTGTTCAATCAAAATTAAACAACCAAATTGAACTAACTCATCTAGCAATTGAAGGCATATATTTGATGCGTATGATCTTTTTGCCACATGAAATCCTGTATTTGATTGAACTGTGAGTGTATTTTTTTTCCTTAAATGCACTAAACATAAAGCATATATAGGAACCGGGTTAACTGTGATAATTTTAACTGATGTTAAAATACGCCTATCAGTACCAGATTTGTGTCAAGCTGAATGTGGGCCATTTTTTAAAATAAAATAATATCAAACAAAGATACAAATATTTTATTTGTTGATTCAGCAAACAAACAAATTGGAAGTAAGCTGAAGGTGGGAACAGGTTGACAACTTGAACCTGTTGGTGCAAAGTGCAGTTGAGTTGGTGTTCATCCCCTCTATCGATTGGCATCGATCTGATAGAACCGTCACATTACAACCTATAAAATGGTTCCACGTTATATTGATATCGAAGGAGATTCAATAAGAATAAAAGTGATGAGTATATGACGGGCTATCTACGTGTATAAAATTTTTGGGATTTGATCTGTTCAATCCGGATAAAATATTACACGCTTATTATCTATTTTGTATAGGGATAATAATTCTTTTTTTTTGAATCCAACGAAAAAGTAGATATCCGATCCAAATAAAAAAGAATATGGAAAGACTATCGATATATGATATCTAACTCGAATACCTAATTAAATAAAAAATATATATATTAAAGAATTTTTTTTTTCAAAATTTACTAATAATTTGGATTGATGTTAAGAATAGATTATATAGATATTTAATCTATTTTTAAAATTATATATATATATATATATATATATTTAAATATGATGTTAATTTTAATGTAGTTTTGTTGAATGATATAGTTGGACGGGAAAAAAATTAGTATATAAGGTATCTGATACTTTAATGAATATGAGTATTCGGATGGATATCTGATATCCGATGAATATAAAAATAGAAAATATAAAATCTAATCTGAACATGACCTAGTGTCATCCTTAACTTTCTGTTTGATCACATGATCGACGAGAAGTTGTTTGGTCGAGACAAGGTTTAATTGGACTCGGTTTGTCACTCTGTTGCACATCGGTTATAAGCTGATAGAGTCTTTGCAATCTTTGGTAGCATACTTCATATGCATATGTTAGCTATGTAGGCGGAGTGGATCTGGTGGAGATCAATGGACGGACTAACTTATTGACACCACCAATGGATCAGACACGAATTGAGTTATGATGGACTGAATGTGTTAAATACAACCCTTCAGACTCGGCCCAGAAAATTTTTCAAAAATTTTTCCAGAGAAGATTTAGTACTTCCAGGACTCCAAACCGAATTAAGGGTTAACTTGGTTGAGAACCAAACTAAGGAGGACTTAATTTGGTTAATGCCTTAAGTTGGCTCAAAACCCAAATTTTGAGGGATTAAATTGCATAAAGCTTAGAGTTAAGGGGCTTAGTTAGGATTCCACATATAAGGAGGGCTAAAATGCAAAATATCTGTTCCGGAAGGAATCAACGTCGACGGCCTATCACCAGAGTCCAATCCACCGGGATGACGACGAGAGAGGAAAAGATCTTGTCCTGCGAGATTAACACGAGCATTAATGGGAACACGCCGGAGATTGTCCGGCGGAGTCCATTCCGATGCTCAAGTCAGTGCCTCAGTCTAGGAGATGGAAAGAAGCAAGAAAAATACGTAAGTTAGAGTGTGCATAACCCCTTTACCAGAGGGGTTGTAGTACCTTTTATACCTAAGGCGACAGTCTCACGCATCCCTACGTTCTCCTCCACGTCCCCTCAATCTTCGGTTACTGGATAACCCTTGTAACGGTCGTCGCAGCCATTAAATTTAGACCGTTGTGATGATGAAGGCGTTAATGGACGTGTATTACGGGTCATGATTATCCCGTAATTATTGGTGATGATTATCCCTAGATCCGAAGAAATGGGGACCTTTACTTGAGGTCGAGTACTCCTTGGGCTCCGCTATCCCGAGGTGATCTCGGGGTCTTTTGGCCGGGGGGTCCCGGGTGTTTACCTTCCCGGGATGCTCTCAGGGACCCAATCTCCCGATGTGTTTTCAGACATGTATCCTCCTGGGCCGATTTCCAGAGTATGACGACGCAAGGTGGTCTCGGGAATACATCTTCCCGAGGGGGCCTCGGGCGCCACGGAAAGAGAGTCGTCTGGACTCGGTAGGTCTTGCCACATAGCTTCTTCAGTCCACGTGTCAGCCACGGGGTGCTCAACCCCATCACAAGTCCCTCCCTTCAAGTCTAATCAAAGAAAATGTGGCTGACTGATTAGACTAGTGGTGTAACGAAGAAGCTATGTCATGGTAGTCCATATATCTTTTACTACTTCCTTAGCGGCCTGCTGAGTCCGAGGAATTAGACCCTGCATCCATGGGTCCCAGGCGGCTTTTTGAATGCGTCTCGCCTCTCTACGAGCCTCGAGACAACGCCATGACAGCTGCCCATGGCCTTTTTAAAAGAGCATGGAGTCTCTTAATGGTGACAAGGTCATCTGACGAATGTTGTCTTGCCACGTGCTCCATCATTCTCTGCGTGGTGATCTCCCGCTAATCCGCTCCGCGTTCCATACGAAGCGACGACAGTAAAGGATGGTGGCTCCTCGGGATGCCCCCTCAGCCCCATTGACGTGCCATCTCCCTATTGCTCACAGGCGGGTGACTTCTTCCTATAAAAGCTGCAACGACACCCTTCTACCTTCTTGCGTTATTTGATTTCAAACATCTCTGCTCATTGCTGTTCGTTTCGCTGTCGTATTCCCCAAGTGTAAGTTTCTTTCTGTTTTCTTCTTTCCTTCATCTCCATGGGTCCAGTAGAGAGGGAGAAGAAGACCCGAGGCGAGGACGAAGATTCTTTAGAGGAACCAACCTATCACCCGAAGTGGTATGATACCATCTCCTCTAGGATTAGGTTAGAATCTCTCCAGGCCACCTGCGAGAGGTATGGCATCCCAGAGGGCTGGGAGGTAAGAGTTCCGGCCTTAGGTCAATCGCCCGTAGAAGCCCCTGCAGGCTTTTTCACCTTCTTCTTGGGGCAGATAGAATTAGGGTTTCGTTTCTCTATTTCCCCTTTCTTCATGAGTGTCGCCTCCTATTTCGACATCCCTCGTCATCAACTGGCTCCATACACCTTTGCCCAGATGGACGAGGCGTTTATCCTCTTTAAACTTTTTGACATCCCCTTGGCTCCCCAATTTTTCCATTTCTTCTTCGTTCCAGTGGGCTCGCGAGGGGCGTTTAGCTTTAAAGCCCTCACTAGTCATAAGTTCTTAGGAGACCTTCCTTCCTCCCACAAGGGATGGAAAGAACAGTTTTTCTTTATCCGCCTCCCTGAGCGCCCCTTCAGTCCTATTCGTTGGACGGAGAGCCTGCCGCCCATCCCAGACCTTGGCGACTTCCAGCAGGATGCAGGATACCAGAGGGCTAAGGGTATCCTGGCTGGGATGGAGTTCCACGGCCTTCAGCTGGTGCAATGCGAGGAACTTCTTTACCGGGCCGACCTCAGCCCGAAAGTCACAAGCCTTAGCTCCAGTCTCTGTAAATTCTGTTTTGCCTTGTAAGTATTCTTGTTAATTCTAATTGATACCTTTTTGTCCCTACTTTGCAGACGACATCATGCTCTCCCGAGATATCAACCGGCTCCTGAAGTAGGAGTAAGCTAACGAGCGGGCCCTGGTCCCCGCTTCAGTTCGTTCTACCCCCATGGGCATCTCAGCCGAGGGCTGCAAGGAAACGACCGAACAGTTAGAAGACCTGGAAGCTCTAGAGGCCCCCGAGGATCCTGGAGCGGCAGAACTGCCTACAGAGCTCGAAGGGGATTCCCCTCCCTCTCCCATTAAGACAACAGAAGGAGAGGTCGAACCTACCCCTCCTGCTGAGCAACCAGGGACCAGGGTCACCTAGAAGAAATAGGCGGCTCAGAAGCCACGCCCTTTAAAAGGTTGAAGAGGGACCCGTCCTCAGAACTTCCACCCCCATTGATGAATAGGACACGATGCCTTTTTCCTAGAGGATTCGGAAGGAGCCCTCTTCTCTTGCAAAGGCAGCCACTGATCCCATCGCCCGCAAGCCAGCAGCTCCGACTGACCCTCCTGCTGCTCAGCGAGGCAAGAATGTATCGCTTGAGGTGCCTAGCCCTCACCGGAAGGCCCCGGTGGCGAAGAAAACGGCGGCAAGGGGGGCCCAATCCATCCAAATAAAGGGAGCCCCCTCCGATAGTCACGATCTGCAGACAGCGTCCAACTTGGAGGAGGACGTCCCTGACTCCAGGAATGCTCCCGGCCCGTCAATTCGGCCTGCCAGGGAGCAGCTTCTCCCACCTCCTGCCCAGCTGATGAGGTCAGCCGGGTCTGCCCGGTATCTGGGCATGCTACACTAGCCCCTGCTGAAGGTAATTGCCCTTGAACTTTTTCCATATGTTTGGTTGTTTTATTTTAACTGTCCTTTTTTCGCACTACAGATTACTTCCAATTGTGCTGCCACGAGCCGCCTGTTATGCTCACGAGGGGTTACTGAAGACCTCCTCCAGCGGGTGACTGAGTCAGAGGCGGAGGTGGGTCGTGCCCAAGAGGCAGGTCTGCTACAGCTGGAGGTTAGTAGGGCCCTAAGAGTGAAGGTGGAACACTGCTTTGACACCCTGCTGCCCTCGGAGGAGACCCTGCATGGTTACCGCCTCCGGGAGCGCCTTTGGTCCGAGAAGGACCAGGCCCTCTCCGAGGACCTGCAAAAGCTATCCCAGGAGCCGGAGCAACTCCAGATCTAGACAAAGGAGTTGTCTGACAACGTCCAGCTTCTGGAGTCCTTCAAGAAGGCTCTGGAGGATCAGAATAAAGATTAGGAGCGCCAGCTAGCTCTCAAGGAGTATGACTTAGAGCTAGCGGCCTCCTACGCCTCCGACCTCCAGGAGGGTGTCACTCAAGCTCAGGCTAATGCTTCTACCGCCTCCCAGAAACT
The DNA here is from genome assembly GCA_024364735.1 of Boesenbergia rotunda. Classification (NCBI taxonomy): domain Eukaryota; kingdom Viridiplantae; phylum Streptophyta; class Magnoliopsida; order Zingiberales; family Zingiberaceae; genus Boesenbergia; species Boesenbergia rotunda. The sequence continues at coordinate 452,332 of JAGFNQ010002145.1, forward strand.
CCAGGAGACCTTGGGGGCTCATGATCGCCTATCCTGGGAGGTGGCAGAGTTGAAGGCCGCCAAGAAGGAGGTTGAGGCTGAGCTACAGAAGCAAAAGATGGACCAAGCAGCCCAACTGTCCAGGGCGGAGTTCAAGGCTAAGTTCCTGCAGTCTGACAAGTTTGGCGACATTTTGGCCGGGCAGGTATTGAAGCGCCTAAAACAAGGCTTCAATGGTGCCATCAGCCAATTGAAGAAGGCCCAACTGCTAAAACCAGACACGGATCTGAGTGCCTTGAGCGTCAGCCAAGTCTGGGATGGTTGTCACCCGAAGAGTAAGAAATATAAAGCTTTTCCCCGACCTAAGCCTTGCCTCCTTTCTGTCTTACCTTTTTTGCAACTTCTTCATTTTTTCTTTCATAATGTAATCATTTCGACTAAAATGAAAACATTGTCTGACCTACGGGCTTAAGTGCCTTGTTTTTTCTGCTTCTTGTGCCTTGTTTGCCCTCGTCATAAGGGGAACAGGATCTGAAGAACAAGAGTTCTTTCCTGACTCGAGGAGCGAGGACGCTAGAGAGACATCCTTCAGTTCAAGGAGCGGATGGCTCCGACGGATACCTCCTCCCCGACGCCGACCAGGCTAAGGGAACCTAGCCGAGGTAAACATCAACCCCGCAGGAGGCTGAGCCATAGTGATCATATTCCTTTGTACTTTGCTATGTTTTCTTGGCGGGGCATCCACAGTACCCGGACCAAGCCTACTCACTGCGGAGGTAGTGGGGTTTTATAGCTACTGGCTGGGCATTCGCAGCATCGAAGCCAAGCCTACTCACCGTGGAGGTAGTAGGGTTTTACGGCTCCTGGCCGGGCACTCGCAGCACCGAGGCCAAGCCTACTCACCGCAGAGGTAGTAAGGTTTTACAGCTCTTGGCCGGGCATTCACAGCACTGAGGCAAGCCTACTCACTCTGGAGATAGTAGGGTTTTACGGCTCCTGGTCGGGCATTCACAACACCAAGGCCAAGCCTACTCACCGCGGAGGTAGTAGGGTTTTACAGCTCCTGGCCGGGCATTCGCAGCACCAAGGTCAAGCCTACTCACCGCGAAGGTAGTAGGGTTTTACGGCTCTTGGCCGGGCATTCGCAGCATCGAGGCCAAGCCTACTCACCGTGGAGGTAGTAGGGTTTTACAGCTCCTGGCCGGGTATACGCAGCACCGAGGCCAAGCCTACTCACCGCGGGGTAGTAGGGTTTTACAGCTCCTGGTCGGGCATTCGCAGCACCGAGGCCAAGCGTACTCACCGCGGAGGTAGTAGGGTTTTACAGCTCTTGGCTGGGCATTCACAGCACCGAGGCCAAGCCTACTCACTGTGGAAGTAGTAGGGTTTTACAACTCCTGGCCGGGCATTCGCAGCACCGAAGAAAGCCTACTCACCGCGAAGATAGTAGGGTTTTACAGCTCTTGGCCGGACATTCACAGCACCGAGGCTAAGCCTACTCACCGCAGAGGTAGTAGGGTTTTACAGCTCCTGGCCGGACATTCGCAGCACCGAGGCTAAGCCTACTCACCGCGGAGGTAGTAGGGTTTTATCCAGGTAAGGATTTAGCGTCTTTCGAGTAATATTTCGTTTGCTCTTTTATTTTTTGAACTTCAAGGCAGTCCAAACAAAAAAAAATACAAAAGTTAAACAAACAACTCAACACCTCACCGAGTGCGATAAGGGCGGAGATGGTTGGCGTGCCACGGCCTCTCCAGCCCCTTGCCTTTGTCATCTTCCAGATAGTAACTGTCCCCTATGAGCTTTTTGGTGATGACATAAGGTTCGTCCCACTGAGGTTCCAGCTTCCCAGGGTCGCCTACTGGTTTGATCCTCTTCCAAACCTTGTCTCCGACTTCAAAGCTGTGGGTGATTACTCGGCGATTATAGACTTGCTGCATCCGCCGCCGATACGCTTCCAGTCGAGCTGCTACTTTATCTCGCACCTCTGAAACGAGATACAGGTCGATCAACCACTCTTGATCATTGTCCTCCTTGTTATAGAGTTGTCGTCGGACGGACTCTTCCCCTACCTCCACCGGGATTATAGCCTCCGCCCCATACACCAACTGAAAAGGGCTCTGGCCTATTCCTTCTCGTGGAGTGGTATGGTAAGACCACAAGATGCTGGGGAGTTCCTCGACCCAGCTACCTCCAACATGATCTAGTTTTATCTTAAGTCCCCTGACTCGGCTTGTCCATTGCCCTGCAGGTACGCCACTGATGTGAAAGCTTGGCGAATGCCCAATCCCTCGCACCATTCTTTGAGCTTGCGCTAGGAAAAATGCCTTCCATTGTCTGAGACCAGCTTGTGGGGGATGTCGTATCTGCAGACGATATCCCTCCATAGAACTTTCATCACGGCGCCCTCTGTGATGTGTGCCAGAGGCTTAGTTTCCACCCATTTAGAAAAATAGACGACGAGGACCAGCAAGAACTTCTTCTATTGTGGCTCGATTGGAAAGGGGCCTACAATGTCTATCCTCTATTGGATCGATTCCGTACGCTAGAGGGGGGTGAATAGCGATTTTTGGTCCATTCTTCCTACAAGGTTAGTTGCGCAAGCGGAATATACAATAAAACTAAACTAACAATGTAAAGCAATGCTAACAAACCAGATTTACTTGGTATCCACCCCGGATGGGTGACTAATCCAAGAATCCGTCGGTGGATCACTCCCCGGATAACCTCCGGCTAGCTCTTGTCGCTCCTTATGGGTGGAGAAACCTCGCCACAAACTCGGACAATACTCTGAGCATCAAAGACTACTAACAAGCCTTAACCAAGCTTGTTTCGTCAAGGATCTCAACCACCACGAAGTCCTCTTTAAATAGGACTCGGGCTGAAATCCTCGCCACCAGTCGATTGCTCCCAGGGCAGTCAACCGGTGCCACTGAAAATCGACCGTTGCAACCCCAACGTTCGAATTTTCAGCCAACTCACCAGCCACCTACCAGTCAACTGTTCCCAGGGCAGTCGACTGGTCTCCAGCCAGAACCCTTCTGTGAGATTCATCAGTTGACTGCCCCCAGGCCAGTCGACTAGTCTACTCACCAACCTAAGGTTACCCTTCCAGAGTACATTCCACTTCGCACTTGAACCCTAGGATTTTCCGAGTACAATCACACAGCACTCGTACCCTCACGACTCGACTGACTCCTCATTCGCAGCCTCGACTATTGCCTTCGCGCCCTCTTCATCTTCGGCTCTCGTCCCTCGGATGCATGAAAGCCTCCAGCTTACCTCCATGTCATCCTTCACACATGCCTCGAAGTCCGCGCCCATCAGCTCATCATCCCTGCTCTCCAAGGTCCCTCGGGTGCACACAAGCCTCCATCTTGTCTCCATGCCACCCTTCACCGTACTGAGGTCGTCCAGTCAAGTACATATGTGTAACCTGCGCAACCTGCACACTCAACATACATATATAAGAACACAAGGGTAAACATAACTTAAACCCTTTGCCCAAACATCAAAACACTTGGTCACTCCGGACCACAGATTGCCTCAACATCCTCCACTGATCGAATAGGAAGGACACTGTAGATACTCACAAGGGCTCGGTTGGTCGATGAGTCACATGCTGATGTCTCTGGCAGACCTTACATCCAGCCAGAAACTTGAGATCATCGACTTGGAGAGTGGGCCAAAAATACCCTGCCAGGATAATCTTCCTGGACAGAGACCTCCCTCCCAATGTGGCTCCCGCAGATGCCCTCGTGTACTTCCCGCATCACGTAATCGACTTCTTCTGGCCTGACACATTTAAGGAGTGGTCAAGCAAAGGCCCTCTTGTATAGTTGATCACCGACTAACGTGAATCTGGTCGCCCGCCGGCGGAATAGTCGACTTCCTTAGTCCATGCTCGGAACGTTCCCACTACGTAGGAACTCCACATATGGATCTCTCCAATCGATTACGGTGTCTCCTTCTGCTTCCTCTCCAATCTGTGCTACCGTCTCTTCCAGGGCACTAGGTTCATCTAGCTGCCAGGTTGAAATGGAGCTAACCAGTTTGGCTAGTTCGTCGGCCTTGACATTGTCTGCCCTAGAGATCTTCTGCAAGATAACCTCCGTGAAGGAGGCTTTCAGCTACTCATAGAGGGTCACGTACTTCTGCAGGCGCTCACACCTGACTTCGAAGTCGCCCTTTATTTGCTGTGCCACGAGCTAGGAGTCCGAGTGCACAATAACCCGAGTAGCTCCCATATGATTGGTTGCTTGCAGGCCCGCTAAGATTGCCTCATATTTAGCTTCATTGTTGGTGGCCTTGAAGAGGAGCCGGATGGATAAATGTAACGTGCCCCTCCGATGGGAGACCATTAACACCCCGACTCCGCTGTGCCGGCTGTTGGAAGACCCGTCTAGGTAGACCTTCTAGACTCCTTCGGCCTCAGGCTCTGGGACCATCTCCAGCATGAAATCTGTGAGAACTTGTGCCTTGATAGTGGTACAAAGCTGGTACTCAATACTGTATTCGCTTAACTCCGTAGTCCATTTGATCAACCGACGTGAAGCTTCAGGATTGGTGAGGACCCGTGCGAGCGGACTGTTGGTGAGGACCACGATAGGATGCGCTAAGAAATACGGTCTCAACTTCCGGGCCATTAAGACCAGGGCATAGACCAGCTTCTCCATCGTAGTGTATCACGTCTCAGCATCCTTCAAGAGATGTCTGAAGAAGTATATGGGGTATTACACCATGTCTTCTTCTTAGACGAGTGCTGAGCCTGCCGCTTGTTCTGCTGCAGACAAGTAGACAAATAAGGTCTCCCCTTCTACTGGCTTGTAGAGGAGGGGAGCTCGGTGAGATAGACCTTCAGGTTACCGAGTGCCTTCTCACACTGATCATCCCAATCGAACTTAGCTACTTTTCTTAGAATCTCGAAGAATGGCAGGGTCCTATCTACATACTTGGAGATGAACCTGGATAGGGTCGCGATTATACCATTCAGCCACTGCACTTCCTTGAAGTTGCGAGGGGATGACATATCCAGAATAGCCTTTACATTTTCAGAATTAGCTTCGATTCCCCTCTCTGTCACCATATAGCCCAGGAACCAACCGCTCTTCACCCCGAACAAGCACTTGGCAGGATTCAACTTCAGCTTGTTGGCCATCAAGGTGGCGAACGTCTCTTCTAAGTCGGCTATCATGCCCTTTCCCTTGTCAGTCTTGACCAGGATGTCATCCATGTACACTTTGATGTTTCTCTCGATCTGATGGCTGAAGACTTTGTCCATCATCCGCTGGTAAGTTGCCCCCGCATTGCATAATTCAAAAGGCATGACGTTATAGCAATACGTGCCGTCGACGGTTACAAAGCTGACTTTCTCCTGGTCTTCGGGAGCGAGCGGAACTTGATGGTGTTGGGATCTGGGATGGCTAGAGAGGGGGGTGTGAATAGCCACCCACTAAGACTTCTTTTCTTTCTGCACTCAGGTTAGCAGCGGAAAACGAAACACAACAGAAAGAAAGCAGAACATACACTAACACGGGAGATTTACAAGGTTCGGGGATAACTTGCCCCTACTCCTTGGCGTGCCCATGAGGTGGGTGATCCCTCGATCTTCGGCAGATCAGACCCCGGAATGAATCCGGCTAAGAACTTCTCCTTCTCGGTGGAGTAACCTCTCCACAAACGTCTCAGAAATATATCAGATGAAGTACAAGAGACTCAAGAAGAAGCTTACAGAACATATGCAAGCACAAGCACCAGCAGAAACTGAAAGATCAAGAAGACTGCGTAGAGAGCACCACCAACAACAACTCAACATCCACACTTCACAGTTAGTTCACTCTGTTAGTTGCTTCGTTGCCTTCTCTACTTTGCCAACATCTTCTTAAGTCTTCCTTCTGCACACATACAGGCGTCACCCACTGACCTCTTCTGAGCTCTCAGCTCTTCAGCTGAAACTTCAGGTCAGTTGTCACCCACTGACCCCATCTGAGCTCTCAGCCTACCTCGTCAGCTGAAGCTTTCGTCAGGTGTCGCTGAAACCTGCAAGTGTATAACAAACAAAATAGCAGCAGCGAAAGTCACCATTGACCCTTCTTCTTGCTCCTTCATTTGAATATCACAGCTCTATATCACCTGCACACTCACAGATTTAGTAGCGAAGCAAATCAGAAATCTGACAACCATTTGAATTAAAGTTCTGAGGTGTTGATCGATCACCTTGACCGATCAGACAACCTCCTGACCAATCAGACTCTACTCGGATCGATCCAGTGATGTTCTGATCAGTCTCACTGACCGATCAGAGTCCAGGGGATCGGTCACCAGACCGATCCCTAATCTTCCTAGGATCTTAGCCAGATTACCCTGATCGGTCACCTTGACCGATCAGAGAAGTGCTGATCGGTCCAAGTGACCAATCAGGCCACTTTCTGACCGATCAGGATCCATGCTGATCGGTCCAAGATGGCTCTAATCGGTCGCACTGACTGATCAGGGCTTCTTGTGATCGATCCCTCCATCGATCACAAACTTTCTGTGACCTCACAGAATGTTTTCTGATCAGCCACCAGTTCGTTCAGACAACCTTCTGTTTCCTCAGAAGCCTTCTGGATCGGTTAACAGACTGATCAGACATTCTGGATCGGTCCTGTGACCGATCTACTATCAAGGGAGTTTGTGCCAACTCTTTGATCGGACTTCAGACCGATCCAGTCACTCATTTAGACCCCGAGTCCAGAGAACAGGCTCCCTTGCCCTCTCTGACTCAGTCTGGTTTGGAGAACGAGCTCTTGAGCCCTCTATGACTTATCCCGGTCCAGAGAACGAGCTACCGAGCCCCCTCTGACCACAGTCCGAAGAATGAGCTATCGAGCCCTCTCCGACTCATCCCGATCCAAAGAACGAGCTACCGAGTCCTCTTTGACTTAAGTCCGGAGAACGAGTTGCCGAGCCCTCTCCGACTCATCCCGGTCCAGAGAACGAGCTACCATGCCCTCTCTGGCCTAAATCCGGAGAACGAGCTACCGAGCCCTCTCCGACTCATCCTGGTCCAGAGAACGAGCTACCGAGCCCTCTTTGACCTAAGTCCGGAGAACGAGCTACCGAGCCCTCTTCGACTCATCTCGGTCCAGAGAATGAGCTACCGAGCCCTCTCTGACCAGTACACTCACTCTGAACTTAACTATCCGATCTCAATTCTCACTCAACTAAACTTAAATCGGTGTCAACATCAAAACAACAATCAGGTCAGACTGCATCAACAATCTCCCCATTTTTGTTGTTTGACAATACGATTTAAGTTTAGGTATCAGGTGAAAATAAGAGTCAAGTTATTATTGCAAGGGAATCAGAATCCTCCCCCTACAATAGTTAAGTTCGATAATAGGTTAAACAAAACCTAATCTTAACTAACTATCCTCATTCCTCTCCCCCTTTGTCAAACACTGAAAAGGGCGTAGACTGGTTAATAAGTTTAAAAACTCCCCCTTAAATAAGGGTCTCTCCCCATATCCAAAATAGAAATGAAGAATAATTTTTGAATTGCATATGAAAGACATATACCATAAATACATCATGGCAACAACGTATATGCATCATATGACACTAAGTATCACAGTAAGGAGTAAACACAAAATATAACTGATGACTGAAATAAACACCAATACAAACAAACATAGCATAATGTTATCAGTCACACATAGTCAGAAGAGAAAATCAATCAATAGTCATAAGCCAAAGTACATCAAAATACATCAGTCCTGATTGCTGGGATCACGGGGGATATCAAACTGCATCGGATCAAATGCAGTGTCATCAGAAGGCAGAAAACTGCCCGGAGCCATGCTGCTCGATGGTTAATAACCAGGAAATGTCTGCGGGGGTGGATGACCTGCCATCCACGAGCGTAGCTCAGCAAACATCCCCTGCTGGTCGGCACGCATCTCCTGCTGTACACGAGCGATCATGGAGATGTCAGATTGCATTGTCTACTGCTCGAGCTCCCACATGTGAAATCAATGCTCCATGGTCTGCTCAAGCTCAGCAATCTGCCATCGTAGATCAGGCTCTGGCTCGTAATCATCCTCAGCTACGGGCGCACCATATCCAGCAGGACCAGCAGCAACCTGAATAGGTGGTGCCCTAGGTAACTCTCCAAGTCCCCTGTCATCCTTCCACCGTATCCCCTAAACATCAGCAATGATGCCAGACTTGGAAAACGCATGTTTTCCAAGTCTGCAGTCTTGCTTAACCATCGACACAGTCCTTCCTTTTGATACATCAATACCAACTGACTTGAGTCAATCAGTGATGATGTGACCAAAAGGCATATATATAGTCCGATGGTCAGGCTCGCTATAGGAGATAATGGAATAGAAAATGCTCGCCATGATATCAAAATCAAGGTGGCGATGCATCCCGTAAAGCATCAAGCAGTGATAGGGACGGATCTCTGCTAGGGGTTTGGAAGTGATCGGTAAAAGGCAGTTTGTGATGATCTTGAACAGGACATAATCAACCACAGAGATAGAATCCGAAGGTGGGGAACTCACTGGCTAGCTCATCGAGCCCATCAGGTCTGGGTTGTCCAAAGAAATACTCATAGATAGAATCCGAATTGACTCCCTCGAACGGAGTCGGTAAAGGATCTGGAATAGTAGAGTAGATGGAATAGTGGTTTGTCGATCGACGGCATGCTAAATACTCAGAAAAAATGGAGTAAGTGAAATCTAAATTGGTCTTGGTCACTCGGGTGGTACACCCCATACCACCATCACCCTGAAGATTATTGTAGAACTTGGAGACTAGATCAGTGTTTATTTTACGTTCGAGGAAAACGATTGATTCAAGATAATAGTATTTGATGATCTGTCTCACAGAGGAGCAGTAATCATAAACAAAGGATTTGTTGACGGATCGACACGGAAGAAGTTTGAAGGTACAATTTTGAAAAGCTTGTTCGAATATGGCATTAGGAAATCTTTGACTCAAAGAGGGTTGAGGTCGAGAGGATGGATGGGTAGGTCTAGATGTGGAAGGTGATTTGGATTTTGAGGTTCCCTCACCAGCAACCTTAGATTTGGAAGATTTTCTAATAGAGATTAGAGACACAGGGTGGATTAAGGGTAAAGTCACGACACAACCATAAAAACAGCCATAAAAACAATTAGTATATCAAAATAAGACATATATTACAAGACGAGTAGTGAAGATTTAGATGAGTTGAAAGTTTTACTTGCTTGCCATGTGGTTGTCAGTTGAGAAGAACTCCACAGAAAACTCGCGTAAGAAAGACAGTAAAGAGACCAAGTTGCGATGGAGAAGGAAGAAGAAGAAGCTTTGGAGAAGAGTGTCGGCGGCTAGGGTTGGGGAAGAGAGTTATTGTAGTTGGTGGACCGATCCACCAACCTGATTCAATGCAGTGGATCGGACGATCATCCGATCAAAGTGTATCCAGACCGATCAGGATGTCACCTGACCAATTAGAGGGACTCTGATCGGTCATTGTGACCGATCAGGAAGAGTCCTGATCGATCAGGGAATGACCTGACCAATTAGACTGAGCCCTGATCGGTCATTGTGACCGATCAAGGATGTGTTGATTAGTCTACATGATCGATCAGGGGAAGTGATGATCGGTCTACATGACCAATCAAAGATGTGCTGATCGGTCTTCATGACCGATCAGGGGAAGTGTTGATCGGTCTGCATGATCGATCAGGGATGTGTTGATCGGTCTGCATGACCGATCAGGGAGTATCCTGACCAATCTGCGGACTAATTAGATATGATTTTGTTCAATACAGAAATGATTCTGATCGGTCTGTGGATCGATCAAACCGATTCCTGATCAGTCACCATGATCGATCAGGGTGATTCCTCATATTTCAGATAAGTTTCTGAAGCACTGATACGTTTCAGAAACTCTCATTTCAAACACCCATTTCAAGCTCTAATACGATCAGATTTAATTACTTTGATCCTAAAGGTGTTCCCTTAACCAAAACTTATCCCTTCACACCAATTCTGATAATCCAATTTAATCCTCTCCATCATCAGACTCATCCGCAACATCTTCGATACTTGGACTTTCATCCAATCCTAAACTCCTAAGTTCGAATTGAACTCCTTCTACATCTCCTGAATGATCAATTACTTTTGGGATCTCCTCAATCAGAAGATTCTTCAACTAACCTAAACTTCTTGTTGTAGACTCGGTAAGCTTTGCTGACAAGGGAATACCCGACTAATATCCCTTCATCAGCTTTTGTTGTGAACTTTCCAAGATGATCTTTGGTGTTTAGAATGAACACCTTACATCCAAACACCCAAAGATGTCTAACTGTAGGCGATCTTCCAAACCAAAGTTCATGTGGAGTCTTTCCTAAAAACCTATGGATAAGGTCTCAATTTTGCACATAGCAAGCTGTGTTTACAGCTTCAACCCATAAGTAGCTCGGTAAGGAGTACTCATTAAGCATGCTTCGTGCAGCCTCTTGTAAGACTCGGTTCTTCCTCTCTACAACACCATTTTGCTGTGGTATTCTAGGAGTAGAGAACTCATGTCTATATCCTTTCTCTTGACAAAATTCTAAAAACCTATAGTTTTGAAATTCACCTCCATGATCACTCCTAATGGTTTTGATCGTTGTAGATTTTTCATTTTCAGTTCTTCTAAAAAAGAAATAAAAATGTCTATGGTTTGGTCCTTATGTTTTAGAAAATAGGTCCATGTATATCTAGTACAGTCATCAACAATTACAAAACAATATCTACTACCATTCAATGAAACTACGGTACTGCAATCAAACAAATCCATATGCAATAAATCTAAAGCAGTAGAAGTACTTACATCGCTTTTACCTTTATGAAACGCTTTTGTTTGCTTACCCATTTGACATGCATCACATAATTTCTCTTTTTCGTACTTGATGCTTAGTAAGCCTCGTACAAGTCCCTTGTTGGCCAATTTCCGGATGTTCTTCATGTTCACGTGAGCCAACCTCCGGTGCCAAAGCCAAGACTCTTCTTCTTTTGACATGAAAAACTTAATAGAGGCATTAGTAGCACTTTTAAAGGAAAATTGATAAATGTTGTCTACTATTGTGCCTACTAGTACTGTGTCATTGTGTCTAACTAGACACTAACTTGGGTGAAATTCAAATGTGTATACCGCATCACACAATTGACTGACACTTAGGAGATTGAAGGTCATCCCCTTGACTAGAAGGACATTCTTGATCCTAAGACATTCGGACATTTTTATGTCACCTATTCCTACAACCTTGAGACTACCATTGTTACCAAATGAAACATTACCTCTACTTTTGCTTTGTAGGGTAGTGAATAATGATTTATCTCCGGTCATGTGTTTGGAGCACCCACTATCAACAAACCATCTTGATAGATGCTCCCCCTCAACCAATGCCTACACAACACGAAAGATAGATGATTTAGGTACCCAAACCTTGGGACCTAATGCACCTACAATGTAAGTCTTTGGCACTCATACCTTGGTCATTTTCTTCCTAAGTCCTTGAACCCTAAAAACACTTGATGATTTAAATTGAGTTCTAGACATCAATGACACAAAACTAGGTTCCTTAGATTGGTACCCTATACCGACCTTGTTGTAGACCGCTCTTTGGACATTAAGGATCATGTCCAAGGTCTTAGAGCTAGTTGAAAATTTTTCAAGAAGATTCTTGAGTTTTTCAACTTCACTCTTTAAGGCCTTGTTCTCATCCTCAAGGACCTCAACATGCAAATCATTTACATCATCATCATTAGAGGTTCACAATTGTTCTACTTCTAATTTTAAGGACTTTACCTTGTCCTTAGATTTCTTAAGCAAAGTAGTTAAACAAGCAATAGTTCTATAGCATTTATCAAGTTAAGGAGAGATTACCTCTTCATCATCTGAAGATGATGAAGCCACGGTTGAATGATCACTTGACTCGTCACCACTCTCCATGTGCGAGTCTTCTAAGGCCATAAGAGCCACGTGGCGGGTGCTCTTCTCCTCCTCGGATGAGCTAGATGAGGACTCATCCCATGTGGTCTTTAAGGTCTTCTTCTTCTTTGCCTTCTCCTCCTTCTTCTTGAGTTTTGGACACTCACTTCTATAATGCCCTTTCTTGCTACATTCAAAACAAGTGATATTAGTCTTATCATTATTACTTTCACTTGTTTTACCTTTCCCCTTATAGCGTACTCTTCCTCATCATCTTTCTCACAAAATTTGTCATCTCGGTTGATGAAAAATTGCTCCCATCCTTATCAGATTCGGATGAAGAAGAGGAGACCTCCTTCTCCTTCTTCTTTTCCTTTTTCTTCTTTCCTTTGTCCCTTGCAATAAGAGCAATACCCTTCTCTTTTGGGCCTTTGTTAGCAAGTTCATGTAGTTCTATTTCACAGAAGAAGTCATCTAATTTCACAACAGAAAAATCCTTGGATACCTTATAGGCATCCACCATAGATGACCACAAGGCATTCCTAGGAAAAGACTTTAGTACCTACCTTAAAAGGTCACGGTTCTCGACCTTCTCATCGATCGAGTGCAAGCCGTTAAGGATCTCCTTGAATCGACTATGAAGCTCGCTCACCGTTTCACTTTCCTTCATGGAAAGATTCTGGAGTTGATTGAGGAAGAGATCCCTCTTGGCTATCCGGGAGTCTCGAGTGCCTTCATGTAGCTCTATGAGCTTGTTTCACAGATCCTTGGCACTTGAGAAGGGACCAACTTTGATGAGTTGATCCTTGGTCATCCAACACTGTAGAGTGACCACAGCTTTGACATCTGCCTATCCTTTCCTTGTTTGTTCGGCTGACCATCGTGATGAATCAAGCTCCTGCC